>QAXK01004359.1:0-29396 GCA_004335735.1 Chlorella sp. KRBP | reverse complement strand
ACCGCAGTGGCCCATGCTCCCTGCCGTGGCCCTCCCCAGCGCGGCGCACGGCACGCCATCCCTGCCAGTGGCCCTGCCAGTGCCTCTCACCGTGCGGCCCAAGGTCAGCAACAGCGTGGACACTGGCGTCACGAGCGCGGCCAACAAGACCATCCTCCCCGCCGCCATCCTCTCCCTGCCAGCCACGAACGACACCCCCCTGGCCACCCTCCGCCGCCTCATCGCCTCCCACCGCAACCACCTCGCTTCCCATACAGTGACGGCGCCATCACCCTCCACCAGCAGCATGCGCCTGCCACCTGGCCGCTGGCACTGCCGCAGCCCCTCGCCCTGCCTACCCACTTCCTTGCTGCCACCTTCACTGCCATGCGCCAACCACCACCACTCCCTTCCTCTCCATGGCTCGGGCAACAGGACCTGGGCGTCATGGCCATTGCCCCCCTGCCCTCACCCGCGCTCCTCCCCACTGCGCCCACCCCCCCGCCCTGCCCTCTGGCCATCGCCCCCCTGCCCTCATCCGCGCTCCTTCCCACTGCGCCACCCGCCCCGCCCTGCCCACTGCCTACTCCCACCCTGCCAAGCGCTGGCCTCCTGTCGACGAGCAAGGCCGCCACTGGCACCTCCATCGCCATCGCACCACCGGCCACCCCACCCACCTGCCTTGCCTCCATCCACTCCCCAGCACCGTCCATCTCCTCCCCAACCGCACTGCTCGTGCAGCCGCCGGCCGCCATCAACAGCATCGCTCTCCTCCCAACGTGCCCCGCCACCACCACCACCCCCTGCGCCCTCCCTCCCTCCAGCCACCCTCCTCCTCGCCCGCCAACCACACCCCCACCTCCCCCTCCTCTCCTCCCACTCCTATATTCACTCCTCGCACCAGCCCCAGCACTCTCAACCTCACCGCTCCCCATCCTCTGCAGCCACCAGTGGCCACCGCCAGCCGCCCATCTCTCCTCCTGCGGCTGGTGATGCGGCTGCTTACCGCCATCGCCCTCACCGCCACCCTGGCCTGGCTCAACGCCCGCACCACCATCAAGCACCTCACCAAGCAGCTGCAGGCACTCTGCGACCAGCTGTGCGCCCTGGAGTGCGCGTCTGTTGACACGTCCATGCGCTGCCAAGGCCTGCTGGCTGCTGCCGAGGAGCGCTCACGCAAGGAGCAAGCAGAGGCCGACTCGAAGGTGGCAAGGGCGCAGCGCAGGTGTGCAATGAAGGTAAGAGAGGATGCCGCTCGTGTGGCAGCCTTGGCGTGCAGCAGTTGCAGCAGCAGTGCTTGACATCAGGGTGCACGCTGGCCCACGAAGCGCGCTGCATGACTGATGCTGACGCATTTGTCTGTTTGTGCGCTTGCCCGCGTGCAGATGGGCCTGCAGCAGGGCCGCCTGGCTGCAGCACGTGAGCAGTGCGCCAAGCAGGAGGTCGAGATTGAGCGCTTGGAGGAGGATCTGAAGGCCCGCAGGCAGGCGCAGCAGAACATCTACGAGCACCTCCACATGCTGAGCTCCCAGTGCGACAACTACCAGAGCGAGGTGCAGGGCCTCAAGGACTTGGTGGCTGAGCTCACGGTGAGTTGAGTCTGGGAGAGTGCCCTGCTGCAGACCGATGCAGCAACGCTGTTGCTTTGCTTGCTGTGTCCCTACCAGATCAGCAAGGCGTGCACTCGCCCACCCACGTGCAGTCACCAACCCACCGCTTCTCTTCTGCCTGTGGTCGCATGAACATGCAGGCGTTTGACCGCGTGGTGGACGAGCGCATCAAGGTCAACACCTGCGCTACCTTCTACGCCTCCTACAAGGCTGCACCCACCGACGCAAGCAAGGCGCCATCCTCCCTCTATACCTCCACCACCACCTCGTGCCCTGACTCACCCACCCGCCCAGGCGTTGTGGCCGTGGTGACTGCTGGCGTGGTGCCCCTGGCCAAGGTGTAGGCGAGGACGTTCAGGACGTTTCCCTCCCGTCGCGTCCATATCTAAAACTGCCAGCGGAGGTCTCAGGGTAGCGTGGTCACGTGTCGGTGGTTGTCGCGCTGGGGTCAGATTGCCCTCCTTCAGCGGAGGAGCAGGACGGCTGAGGGTGTCGTGTCGACGAGGCATCTTCTGGCTGCCTTCTTTACTGTGGCTGCTACCCACTTCTTACGCAACCAAAGCCCCGATGGCTCGCAGCGTGCAGCATCCTCAACCAAGCAGTGTGCGTCTATCAATGCTCAACCCCAGCACTCCCTTCCCGCTTATCCTCCAAACTGCGCACGTCCCAGTGGGCGCATCGCGTGCACCAAGCAGTGCCACTTGCACTGCCAATTGTGCTTGACTGCTTTGCGCACAAACAGTACCACACGCTGCTGTAACACACGCTGCTGCGCGCTGTTTATCCCAAACATTGTCAAGCACTTGCTGCGCAACCACCACCGCTTGCTGATCACTGCCACCTCTAAACTCGCTTACTGATCAACTCCAAACTTGTGGCAGCTTGTTAAGTGCAGCACTGTGGGCCAAAGACCACTCTTCGCTTGCTTCTTTGGTCTCTTGCCTTTGCTCGATGGTTTGCTGCTCTACCGCGCCCTGCATAATGTGCCAGCAGTAATGAAACATTCTACATACTGCCAAGCCGTTGAGGTGTTGATGATGCTTTGCCAAGGTGTTGCAAGTGAATGGCGCCAACAAGACTCGCAGTACGCATTGAGCCTACAGGTGGTGCACTGCCACCTGCCAGTGCGTGCGTGTGGCAGCACAGCAGCACTACCATCACAAGTTCCACAGTGCCCTCAACCACCCCCAGCGACCCAGCAGCCATCTAGAGCTTGCGCTTCTTGGCCGGCCTTGCGCCGCCACCGTTCCCGAGCACCTCGGCCGCCTCCTTGTCCTCCTGCGCCCTCGCCGCGCCGCCGCCGCCGCCGCCCGCGGTGTCGCGCTCGAACTTGGCGCTGGTCTTGGCGCGCAGCTCGTCGAGCCCACCCTCCTCGTTGGCCGGCTCAACCACCAGACGGCGGCCATACAAGTGCGTGCCCATCACTCCTGCGCGCAGCGGTCGACAAGGCGCGACAGGCCCGGGTCAGGTGCGGCCCGCACGCACGAGCTGTGCGGGTCCTGCGCAGGGACCGCCCACGGCTTCCTGACTGGAGAGGTGCACCTTCGAAGGCGTTGCGCGCCTCCTGCTTGGTGACGAACTCGACGAAGGCGAAGCCGCGGTGCGAGCCATCGAACTTCTTGGGCAGGCGACAGCTCTTGAGGTGGCCGAACGGAGAAAAGAGCCCCACCAGATCCTGCGAGTGGTAGAGCACGAGGGCGTGAGCGCCACTGCGTCGTTTCGCGGCGGTGCGAGGCCGCTAAGGACAGCACCCTGCCGACCAGACGCCGCACCTTGCGTGTCGCCTCGAACGCCACGTTGCGCACCACCAGCTTCGCCGTCTTGACTTTAGTCGACCCCGCGCCCCCGCTCTGCCCCTTCTCGTCCGCGCCCGCCGCACCCGTCGCCCCGCTACCGCCGCGACCTGCGGACGACGCGGCTGCTGCGCTCGGCGCCTTGGCGCGGGAGAGCTGCAGGGAGAGCTTGTGATGGTCGAGCATCGAGCCCTGCGAGTTCAACAGCATCGCAACCATCGCAACATGTCCTGCGTGGTGCCTGCATCAGTCCCCACCCTCTCATGCAGCCCTTGATCCCTCAACACCCAGCCTGGCACAGCACCCTCCACCTACACCTACCTGCAGCTTGGCAACCACTGCCGCCGCCGCCGCCGGCGTATCCACCTCCACAAAGCCGTAGCCAGCGCTGACCATCTCCCCAGTCGTGGGCTGCTTGCGGCGCGCCACACGGGCCGAGAGGAGCACGCCACCCGCCGCCGTCACCACCTGCACGCGCAACAGCAGTGGCGGTGGCGGTGGCAGGTTGTGTGGGGCGCAAGCGCAGCGCCTTGGCCACAAGAGAAGGCACTAAAAGCCGTCGTTCACACTTCCTCCACGCCCATCAAAGGTCACCTTTTCAAAGTGCTTCTTGAGCTGCGCGTCAGTAGAGGCAAAGGCCAGGTTCTTGACGTAGATGGAGCAGCTGCCCTCACCCTCGCCGTCGTCCTCCTCGCCGCGCGCGTCCAACCCTAGGGTTAGGGCAGTATGCAAGGCACAACGTATTATTGGCACCACCTCAACGAGCCACACAACCACCGAGCCACAGGTGCACCGATATACTGTAGGCGAACCAGGCGCATAGCTGTCTGACACATGTTGCGCTGCGCTGCATGCCGTTGCGAGGAGTGTTCCCAGCATAGCCTGCGCTGCCAAAAGCCCCCGCCAACGCCCTCCCCTCCCCTCTCACCTGCGTGCTTGTCATCCTCTGCCGCGGCCTTTCGCGCCTTGGCCCCCGCCTTGTGCTCCTGCTGTTGTTGCTGTTGTTGCTGCTGCTGCTGCTGTGAGGAGGAGGGCTGCTGTGGCTGGGTGAGCGGCGTGGTGGGCGCGGGCGTGTTGAATATATCCTTTGGTGCCCACTCGAGGTACAGCGGTACGTGCAGGAACTTCTTGTAGGCCAGGGCCTGCGGGTTGGTAGGGCTCGGCATGGCAGGGTGTTAGGGCCAAGGTTCGCGCCGACAGCTGAAAGGGCAAGCAGTTCCACCACGTCTTGGCCCAAGACTGCTCAAAGGCAGTAGGGGTAAGGGCTGAAAGAGCCTCACAACCGTGCAGGCGGAGCGTGCGTCCTGTGGCTCGCAGAACGCCGCCAGAGCCTTTTAGCCCTACCATGCGGACACACTAAGCCCTAAGGCGCCTCACCTTGAAGGCGGAGCGTGCGTCCTGTGGCTCACAGAACTCGACCAGAGCCAGTGTGTGTGAGGGCGGCAGTACCAGCCTGGCCACGGGGCCCGAGCGGCTGAGCACCTCCAGCAAAGCCTCTTCCCTGCGACATGGTGGATTAGGGTTTGGGAGGAAGGTCAGGGTTAGGGTTGTTCAGTGAAGTGGGGGAACGGGAACGGCGGGACCGATGGCCGGTAGACAGTGGGCACAGTGTGGCAGGCGCGTGATAGGGATAGGGATGTGTGGCAACGGATCAGCCCTGGTGCAAGGGGGCTTTGTGATGCCTTGGAACACACCAAATGTGCACGCTTTGTGGTGCTTTGGAGCACACCTACTTAGGTGCACGCGTAGGACTAGGGTTACGTTTGCGGCTGCTCACTACTCACGTGCATGAGTAGGGCAAGTTCTTGATCAGCAGCGCCGTGGGGCTGCGCGCCACGTTGGACATGCGGCGTGCGCCCGAGCCACCCGCTGCCGCCGCCCCCTCGAGGGACGCCACGTTCACCCCTGCAGGCATACACGTACGCACATCATGCTGCAGCATCATGACACCTGTCGTGAACGCCATGCGATGGTGATGATGATGATGACGACGCGCATGCACGCGCGCACGCATGGGGCAAGAGCATTCGCTGCTCGCCGTGCCAGCTGTACAGCTGTGAAGCTCAAGACACGCTGCTTGCGCGCTATCCAAACAGGGCATCAAGCGACAAAATGCTGGAACGTCGGCAGAATGGACCCTCCAGATCTCACGGTGGGTAGAGAGCACACACAGACATCTCATACGCCCGGTAGTGGGCTCCGGCCCCGCCGAGGCGCCCAAACAGATGCAAATATCGACACACACACACCTTGCTCGGAGAGGAAGTTCTTAGTCTGCTGGATGACGGCCGCCTCTCCCAGCGCCACGCGCACAGCAGTGTCGCTGCCGGACCTGCATTGCCAGGGCGCAACCAGGGTGTGGGAAGCGTCAGTCACGCACTACAGTATGTGGCGCGCTGCCACTGCGACATCCAAACCACCCAGAGCTCCTGCCCTGGCATGCCAAGCTAACCCTAGCCCTAGCCCTAGCCACTCAACCCTAACCCACCTGGCGTCCAGCAGCTCGCTCTTGCTGACGCCGTAGTGCGCCGCCACCGCGTCCTGGACCGTGTCGGGCCGCATGAACAGGGAGTTCCACGCCGCGCGGTTGCCTGCACAAGCAACAACTCACACCAGGGCACCACCGCTTGTTGTACCTTGTCGCAGGACGACATTCACGTACACGTACACACATGCTCACTTGACAAATTTGCCCTCGCGCATGCAACCCAGCGGCCTGCGTGGAGATGCTGGTGCCGTGAACCATGCCCAAACCCTAACCATCCCCCGCTCAAGCTCTCACCAGCGTCCGCTTTCCTCTTCTCCTCCAGCGTGGCCTTGTAGCTGCTCCCCGCCGCGCTCCTCCCCGCCGCCCCCGCCCCCGCCACCCCACCACCACCACCAGCGCCGTCCAGGCCATCCGCGCCCTCCTCCCCGTCCCCGTCCCCCTGCTGCTGCGTGCTCTGTGCTCCTCCGGTGGTGCCGTGAGCGTTGGTGTGGGCGTGGGCGGTGGACCCAGGGCCTTCCTCGACTGTGAAGGTGTGGGAGGCGTGGGGGGCCTTGGAGGGGAGCACGTGCAGCAACCGACCCTGTGACACGTGGTGGCAACGGAATCACACTGTCATGAAATGGCAACGGAATGGCAACGGAATATCATAGTGTCATAGTGGCAGTGGCAGCATCGCTGCTGCTATGATGGGTGTGCTCGTGGCATGTTGGCAGCAGCAAGAACAGTGACAGCAACAGCAACAGTATCCGCTGCTGCACCAGCGCCAAAGCCTTGCCAGCGGCCATGGGCCACAGGTGCACCTGCCATCCGGTCTGCATCAAGCTGTGATTGCAGGCAAGAGCTGTGCCTGCCGTCCTGGTGACGCACGACGCGGTGCACAACGCGCACCTGGTAGATGGCGCCGTCAAGCTGGCGGTACGCCTGTACCGCGTCCTCTGGCGTGTTGTACTGCAGGTACGCGATGCCCTTTGACTTTTTGGTCTCCCTGTGCACACACGCGGAGCGATGACGACAAGCACTCCCAAAGGAGCATTCAGGCTTGGGTTCAGGGTTGGCTCAGTCTCCAAGCCAGCCCTTCCCCTGCCCACGCCCTCAGGTGCCCACGCCCCTGCACCGCTCACCTGTCGATCACGAGGCGCGCGCTCACGACGTCCCCGTGCTTGCCGCCCAGCTCCAGCAGGTCCGCCTCCGTCACGCCGTACGCCAGGTTGCGCAGGAAGAGCCGGCTCGTCGCGCGCACCGCAGCCTCCGGGTCGGGGATTGGCGCGTGATCGTCGTTGCGACCCGACCCTCCCGCGCCTTGCTGCCGCTGCTGCGTTGCTGGCGCGGCAGCAGCGACCCCGTTCGCACCGCCAGCACCCTCCTTCCCACTCGCCTTCCCTCCATCCCCGCCCGCCTTCCCCTCTTCCCCATCCTCGCCGCCCATCTCCTCGTCGGCCGCGGCCTCCTCTTCCTCCTCCTTAGCACCACCCCTAGCCTTCCCCTCCTCGTCGTCCTCTTCGTCGCTGTCGTTCCACTTGCGCATGCGTGACCGGAGGTAGTCGAGATCGCTCACCGCCTCCGACACGACCGCCTGGTCCTTGCCCGCCCCCGCCCCTCCCTCCTCCGCCTCCTCCTCGTCCTCCGCGTCTCGCTCCTCCTCCTCGTCATCGTCATCCTGCCGCGAACGTCCAGCCGCGCCCAAGCCGCGCAGCTGCTCCAGCCCAGCCTGCCGACGCGACGCCTTGGCCTTGCGCGCGGCGAGCGGGTCCGAGGGAACAAGGTCCTGATACTCATCGTCCGAAGAGCCGCCCATCGCATCATCGCCGTCGTCTTCGCTGACTCCGGCGTCTCCTTGCGCCTTCTTCTGCGCTGCCTGCGGGACAGGGGCCGCACGTAAACCCAACGCACAGGTCGAAGGTTCCCCGCTGGCAGCTCAAACCCCCAGCCCCGACCCGAGCCCGCCCGACTCTACAGAGAGCTCAGCCCTAACGGCGCGCACCATGAGGTCCTGCAGCGTCTGCTCTGGCGCCAGCTCGTCGTTTGCCCACAGCTTGGCCCTGGAGCGCGGGGCCATGAGCGCGACGAACTCGGCCAGCTTGGGGTCAGCTTCCAGCAGCTCAGCCACGCGTGAGCCCTTCTTGCCCTTGCCTGCTGTTGGGCATGGGCGCATCCAAAGGCACTTTGCTGCCCCTGCAGCCCTGCAGGTGCGTCCTCCCTTTGCACGCCACGTCATGACGACTTGATGACTCTGACGCCCACCCGAGCCAAAGAAAGGACGCCCGAGCGCGCCCCAACCCCACCCTTGAGCGCACCTGCTCCCTTGCCTTCCGCCTTGCTCGCCGCCCTGTCCAGCAGCACCTTGGCCTCTGCGTGCGCGCCATCCACCTCCTTTTCCTTGCCCTGCGCGGCGGTGCGCGCGTGTGCGCTGCTGCCCTCCGAATGCTTGCTCCAGGGGCGGGCCAGGGTGGGGTCCTTGTAGGAGCGAGCAAACTGCACATCATGGGTAGCGTGAGGGGGCTGGCGAGCGAGTGGGCACGTTGGTGTGAGGGTCACCTGCATGCGCTTCATCAGCGTACAACGCCTCACGTCTACTGTATGCTGCTGCGCAACTCCCTACTGCCTCCTCCTCAGCCCCACGCACTGGTGTTGCCATGCCCATCTCCACACGGCCCCACCCCACACCGCCCCAGCACACTGTCACGCGCCCACACCGCTGCCGCATACCTCTCCACACGCACCTCCACACTGACGCGCAGGGCGTCCATGAACGTCTTGTCAAAGTACTTGAGCGCCACCTCTGCGTCACGCTCGCTCTTGAACCCCACAAAGCCCATCTGACGCGACTGGCCGTCCCTGCGTGATTGTCCAAAGAGGGCAGGCACACCCACACACTCGCTCCCTAAGCAGGTGAGGCACTCAGTGACTGGGGCAGTGCCGTGGCCCGGCTGATACGTCCTGGGAAGCCTTGCTTTGTTGGCCGCTGCCCCAAGGTGTGCTGGCTGTTGCAGGAGGCACGCCTGCACACCTGCACGCCTCCCTCGCCTCGCCTTGCATCCCTTGCCTCCCACACGGCTCAGGAAGGGGCCGCCCTGCAAGCTCGCTCACCTTGTGCGCAGCACCTTGGCGTCCGTCACCTCGCCCTTCTGGCTGAAGAACTGCTTGAGCTGCACGTCCGTCACATACTTTGGCAGGTTCTTGACGCACAGCCGCGAGGTTGGAGGCAGCGCTGCAGCGGCCGTTGCGTCCGCCTGGCCCGCGTCCTGCGGCTCCCCCGCCCCGTCAGCTTCATGTGCTGCTGCAGCTGCCTTGGGCCTGGCGGCAGCGTGCTGCTGCTGCGTGTCCTGCTTGTCCTGCTGCTTGCTCGGCCTGCTTGACGGCGGTGCTGCGCCACCTCCCGTGCGCGCTGCGGTCTTCCCGCGCGCCCCTGAGCCTGAGGCTGCGGCGGCGTTGCTGCTGTGCTGCTTTGCCTTCTTCGATACGCCACCTCCGGCTGCTCCGAGCGCGTGGGGCTTCGCCATCCGCCCGGGCATGCGAGTCGAGCGTGCCGCCAATGAACCAGGCTGCGTGCCGGTGCTTCCTGAGGCAATCTTGCGCGCGACGGCGGACGGATGGTGCTGATTTTTGTCGGTGAAAAAGCTTCTGGGCTTGCGCCATGCGGTGGAGCAAGGGGAGCAGGAAAGCGCAGAGCGGCGCGTGAGGACTGCTTGAGAGCTCTCCTGAAATGGGTGGACGGTCGTTCGTGGGGCCTGGAGCCGGATTTGGTGAGTTGCCCGCACACGTCTACGCCAGCAGCACGTCCACACGCGTGCTGCTCATCCTCCTCGTTGGGCTGATCGCTTGCCTGCTTGCGCCTTGCCACGCAGGCTTCGGCGCAGGTGCGCTGCCAGTGCGTCAGCGCACACCATGCTCGCCTGGCGCCGATGCGCGCCTGGCCCATCCTTGTCCGCCGTGCGGTGTGCCTGCCTGATGTGTTGAGCCATGCATGCTCACGGCCCCCAGCTGGTTGGCACGGTGCCTGTGCGCAGGCTGCGGCTTCGGGATAGGATACGGCTTCGGAGGTGCGAGCAATGGCACAGCGGTTGCTCACACCACACCACGCCAGCATGCAGCATGCAGGGCAGCAGCCTGGTGCTGGTGTCCCCTCTTCTGTCTAGTCCATCCTGCCAGCGGCACCCACAGCAGGCAGCAACCAGCGGGCGTTCCAGACCCTTGTGCTTGCGTGGCTGCTTGTCCCCGCACACGCGGTGATGGCGCAGGCGGCCCCGCGGGATTCGGTGGGCTGGGCGTGGGCGGCGGGTGCGGTGTGGGCCTGGGCCTGGGCTGGGGCTACGGCGCAGCAATGGGCGCCAAGTACATTGTGATTGATCCCGAGTTTGCCAAGACCGACAAGCGGCCCAAGTGGCTCCGGCACCTGCAGGTGCGCTGCTCGTGATGTGGGGTGTGGGGGAGGGGACCTGTGTCTGCTCAGCAGCAGCCGTGTGCAGGACCACACCTGCACACGGCGGCTGTTATGGCCGTGCGTGCAGGACCAAGTGTCCCTGCTCAAGTTCGAGAAGGGGACGCAGCACCAGCCCCAGTCGTGAGCAGCAGCTCCTCCACGGTGCCGTGTACCATGGCCGTGTTCGTATCAATCGCATTGAGTCTGCCGCCATCGCCCAGATGTTGTGCAATAGCATGAACCATTCTCGAGGAGCCATGGACCATTGCGTGAGTTGAGCGCGTCGGAGGCCACGGTCCCGCCACGAGCGGTGGCGCCATGCAACGCGCGCTGAACCCCCCAGAAGCACACTACAGCAGAGCAGGATGATGATGAAGTCCTCCACCACGCGCCCAGCGGCGCACAGCCAGAGCAGCAGCTCTGCAGCGCCTCATCGCCTTCAACGCCAGTCCGCAAGGCGCACCATCCCCGCGTGCGCGTCGCCATCGGACAGCAATCCGTGCAGCACCAGCGGCCGGAGCGCCGAGCAGGCGGTGGATCGGCGCGCGCTGCTCGCCCTGGCCGCAGCCAGCAGCCTGACCCTCAGCCGTCCCCCCCGCGCCCAGGCCTTCACCGAGCCCCCGCAAGGCTTCCGCGTGTGGACGGACCGGCTGGACGGCTACTCGTTCGTCTACCCCGAGTCGTGGCTGGCCGTCACCATCACGGGCAACGACTGCTTCTTCCGCAACCCGCGCAACATCGACGAGAACCTGTTTGTGGACATCAGCTCGCCCAGCAGCAGCCAGTACGTGACGGTGACGGACCTGGGCACGCCGGAGCAGACCGCCAAGCAGATCCTCAACCAGCTGCTGGAGAAGGAGTTCATGTCCACGCGCCTGGGCATCCGGCGCGAGGGGCAGATCCTCTCGGCCACGCAGCGGCAGGGGCTGGACGGGCGCACGTACTTTGACGTGGCCATCCGCATGACGTCCTTTGCCTCGCGCAGCCCCTACCTCGCCACCCAGGTGGGTGGGTGGGCGGGCGCGGGAGCGGGAAAGTCGTCACTGGTCATGCGGCTCATCAGGCTGGGTGATGTGCAGCAGCCAGGGTGCCAGGTGCTGTACAATAGCCAGGTTCAGGTCATGCCGCGCATGGGGCTGGGCGCTCCATCTTGGCCCGCATTGGGCACCGAACGCCGCACCTGCTCCTCTGTTGGCCCCGCTTGCAGGGCGAGGTGATGAAGGACTATGGCGTGGAGTGGGACCGTGTGCTGCTCACCACGCTGGGCGTCGCCAACAAGAGGCTCTACGAGCTGCGCCTGCAGACAGCACAGGTGTGACCGCGCCGCCCTCATTTGCTGAGTTGGTGGCCCACTGGCGTAGGGAGCGCTGGTGGTCACGCTGCGCAGGTGTCGCCACTGTGCCGGTCACTGAGTGGCGTCAGGTTCATCGCGTGCTGGTGATGGCGACGTCGACAGTGCTGTGTTGGTGCTGGTGACCACCACCTCGCGCAGGGCACGCTGGACAAGGGCTTTCCTGTGCTGGAGAAGATCTCCCAGTCATTCACGCTCAAGGACGTGGAGCCCGCGTGATCAGCAATGATGGCATGGGGGACTCGTACAGCAGCTGCAGCTTCGAGACACGTGTGAGGAACTCTCGAGAACGTGTTTTACCGGACCCTAAGCACTTGCGGAACATCTTGCCGGGCTTGCAATCGATCCAGCTTGCACACGACCACACAGATACTGGCAGCGGCACAATGCACAGATACTTGCGGCAGAGGCAACAGCACAGCAGGGAAGCCCCTGCGGTCTCCGATCTAACTGTCGGACCGCTCCAGCTCGCCACCTGCCCATCAGCCCAGTCGACCATTCCATAAGACAATGAGGCTGACAATGAACTTGTCACACACCTGCAGGACTCAGGTCCCTATAAGCAACGCAATTGGTTCAACAGCCCACCCAGCCCAAAGATTGAATGCAAGCTCCTCCTTCCACGCCCCTCCGCAACGTACAATGATGATGCTAGCTGCACAGCCCAGGCAAGCAGATAGCCTCCCACTCAGGATTTCAGGCCCACTGCTGGCCTGCTCTTCCTGCCTTGCACTCTGATCAGGCGCGGTTGACTTGCACGTCCTGGCCCACCAGCACCACGCGCACTTGCCCGCCCGCCATGTGCTTGATGCCCTCGGCCATCTGCACAACGCACAAGACCACACCACACGATTGACGGCACGTGCATCCTCCTCTTCTGCACACAGCTGCGAGGGACTCGCATACCATCACCCGCGCACGCCATGGCGCACAAGCATGCGCACCTGTCCATTGTGGCAGGCGGCCAAGAGTGCGTCCATGTTGCGCGCGCGCACCGCCGAGTGGGCCAGCATGTCGGGGCACTGCCCGTGCGCGCTCAGCACTGCCACGCAACCCGCTGGCACCTCCTCGTGACCTGCGCGCGTGCAGTTAGTGTTTGGCATGGCTTTGTCGCTGCCCCACCCTAGCTGTACACGATGGCTGCAAGCGAATGTGGCGAATGCATCCTGCCCGTTCCACCTCCAGCACCCAGAACCCAGGCCAAGGGCGGGGCGACGAGTGCACGCGCACATATCGACACACACACACACATCCACACTTTTTGTCTGTGGCTCACGTGCCGGAGTGCTGCGAGACATGTGATACGCCCGGCAGTTGGTCTCCGGCCCCGTCGAGGCGCCCAAACAGATGCAAACATCGACACGCACACACGCGCACGCACCTCCAATGGTGTCCACGACCAGCACGGTGGGCTCGTGGTAGGTGTGGTACTGCACCTCCTCGAGCGTGGCGTGGTGCCGCAGCACGCCCTGCACGCCGCCCTGCTGCTCCGCCTTGCCGCGGCTCACCACCTGCCAGTCGCCGCTGCCAACCAGGCGGCGCAGGCTGCACGTGAGCGCAGGCCACGCAACAGCACGAGCAGAGCTAGTTGGATAACACTTGCGCTGATGCAGACTGCCATAGCTGCCACGGCACAGCGGCAGGTGGGCCAGGTTTGCCTCGGTACTGAGCCCGCCGCCCAGTCCCTCCATACCCTACCGAACCGCAGCGCCATGCCAAGCCCTGATTAGCTCACCATGGCTCAAGCACGCCCAGAAGCTGCGCCAGTGGCGCCGCCGCTGTGCCTCGGATGGCCTCCTCGCTGAAGATTGCGATCGAGTGGTGCGGCAGGCCCAGGCGGTGGCCCATGGCCTCAGCGGTGGGCTGCAGCTGGGCGGAGAGCGCGGAAGACTGCACGCGTGCAGAGTGCAGCAGACATGTGACAGATGCAGAAATGTCATGTAACAGACGCACTCCGAAGCGCTGTGCCAAACTCGTGGTGTACCCAGCTGTCACCTTAGCCCTATCAACCCAAGCCCTAACCCAAGCCGCATGCGCACCTGGTTGTCCAGCGTGCGCTTGAGGCGGTCAAACACCGAGAGCGCCTGCAGAGCACGGTCCCGCTGCAGCTCTCCAGCTGCGCACAGAGGCGCACAGCGTCAACAGAAAGGGGGCGCAGCGTCAACAGCAAGGGGGCGCAGCGTCAACAGCAAGCGGGCACAGCAAGTGGGCTTCTGCCGGCTGTTCTGTTCTATTTGCGTCTGATCGTGCCCTGTCGGCCTGTTCTGTTTGTGGCACTGGCTTGGCCAAGCTCTCCCCCACAGCAAGTGATCAATGAGCCTTTGGGCGCCACACGCACTAGGCCACCTAGGCCGCCTAGGCCGCACGCACTAGGTCACTCGCTCTACCCAACAGCAGCGGCCTGGCCGTCAGCGCCACAGAAGCTTCACGTGCGCTGCGGGTGCGTAGCTCACCCTTCATGCCCAGGAGCGCATTGAGCCACTTCATGGCGCCCGTCAGGTCCTCGTTAGGGTATGACGACAGCGCAGCGCCTGCGCGCACCACAGGGACGTGAAATAGTCGTGCGTTCACGAGCACGCAGGGGCAACCACAGCGCATCCACCAGTGCAGCACGGAGGGGACGGCGGGTGTGGCGGGCGCGCGTCTCAGCACGCGTCTCAGCGCAGCGGCGCAGGGCTATCAGCGGCCAACACCCAGCCGCAAGCACAGCAACCGCCGTGACCGCCTTAGCAGCGCTGCCCAGGCCCCAACCCCGCACCCCCCGCCAACCCAACTCACTCTCAAGCGCTAGGCAGGTGGCCGCCAGCAGCAGGCTCACGCGCTGCGACGCCGTCACCACCACCGGCGCCCCCGGCGCCCTCGCGACACCGGTCGTGCTGTCCTCCGCCTTGGCGGCGCCGGGCACGCGCAGGGCCAGGCGGGAGAGGGCGGGCAGCAGCTGCTCGACACCTTCCTCCAGCTCGTCAAGCACTTGGCGGACCGCCTGCTCCTCGGCGTGGCGCGCGCCTTCGTCAGAGTGCGCGTCGCGGTAGTCTGCGTGCGGCAGGCACCGCACAGGGCATCACAAACGAGTGGCAAAAGGGTGGAGCGGATGACGAAGCACGACTCCTGAGGCTCAGGCTCAAACGCAACAGCACCGTCCGTTCGCAGCTCCCCGCAAGACACGAGCAGGCCCCGCCAGCCGCACCTGCGTCGCGGGGCGAGGGCGGCGCGGTGGTGGCGGCGGCGGTGGCGGCGGCGCGCAGGCCTGCCAGCGACGACTCGAGCGCCGACCGCAGCGCGCTCTCCAAGGCAATGTCCAGGAAGATGACGTCACGGTGGCGCCCGCCACACGCCTGGTCGCCCACCTGGCGTAAGGGCATACCAACAGTAGCGATTGTTGTGGTCGTGACCACATTGATAGCGTGCACAGGGGCAAAGCTTGCGCCTAGGGCGGCGCCAGGGTAGGACATTGTGAGAGCTGCTTTCGCTGGCGCCGCTCTCGACGGCTGCGCCCCTAGTCGATGCAGACACTCACCAGCACGGCGTTGCGGATCAGGTGGCGCGCCTCCACCAGCAGCTCCATGAGCCGCACCGTGCCGTACAGTGCCACGGGCTCGTCCTGCCCGTCCGCCGCGTTGGTGCCCTCGGAGCCCAGCACGTGCTGCAGGTGCAGCGCGGCCGCCAGGAGGGTGCGCAGCTCGGCCGACGCCACTTGCGGCACGGGGTCCACGGTACTGCATGGACAGGTATGGTTAGGGCATTAGGGCAGCAGCGTGCGGGTCAGGGTGCAAGTGGCGCAAGCATGGCTTGTCTGATCTCACGGCAGTTCAGCAGCGGTGGTGACGGCAGCAGCTGAAACACTTGCTTGCAGCCCGAGAGGTCGGCAAAACACCCCAATGGTCAACGCGCACCTCGTTGCTGTCCCACTCACGCCCCGCATCCGCACACACAGCCTGGCGTCAGCCGTGCTGCCTGTGTTGCCTACATGCTCATCTGCTTGCCAGAGATGGCCGCACCAAGATGTGAAACTCAAGGCACACACTCACATCTCCTTGCTGCCCTTGAGGTCGCGTGTACGGTAGCCCAGCACGTTGCCCGCCGCGCTCGCCAGGTCAGTGCCACAGTGCACGGCCCTGCACGTGCATCATCATCATCACCACAAGTGGCGACAGGCGTCTGGTTAGTGCTGCTGCCCAGCCCGACGCAGGTCACCAGGTTAGTGCCGCAGTGCACGGCCCTGCACGTGCATCATCATCATCATCACAAGTGGCGACAAGCGTCTGGTTAGTGCTGCAGCCCAGCCAGCCGCAAGACACCAGGTTAGTGCCAGGACAGCAGGTTAGTGCCGCAGTGCACGGTCCTGCACGAGCCAAATTAGCACGGTTCAAGATGGGACCAAGTACAAGCGGCTGCACAAACCCAGCGCCTCATCTCGCCCACCAAGCACTGGTACACCAGGCTCATGCGCACGCGCCGCAACACTGAATCTACCAGGCCCCTCACCTGAGTGTGTGCAGGTAGGTGGTCAGGTCCTTGATCAGCCCTGGCACCTGCAACGCGAGCATCACACGCAGCGCAGCACAGTCAGTGAAGTCTGCTTGGCGAGGCCTGCCTGGCGATCTTTTGTGACGGCTGCAGCATCATGACATCTGTCGTGGACGCCATGATGATGGTGATGGCACGTGCGCCACTCCGCTCTGGCTCTTTCTGACAGACCAGGTGGCCATCCGCAGCTTTTCAGCAGGACAAGCAAGCAACTGCGCGCTGTTCGCACGGCACGCCCCCCCTGAGCCCTAGCGCTAAACCACCAAAATCGCCATGTGTGCATGCGGACCTGCTCCTGTGAGAAGCGCGGCTCGCTCCTGATGGCCCGGTCAAAGGACGCCAGGCGCTCGGCGTTGATGTTGGCCTGGTGCAGCGTGTCCCAGTAAGCACTCACGTCCAGCCCCTTGCGGCAGTAGGCCAGCAGCGCCTGCGAGGGGAGTGGGCAAGTGGGTGGGTTGTTGTTGTTGCTGGATGCCTTCAGCCGGGGCGGCTGTTTGGGTTCGTGAGTGGATGCGTGGATGGAGTGAGGTGGCAAGAAGAACGGCATGAACGGGGGGAGAGAACAAGAGAGAGCAAACAAACAATCATGGGCAAGCGCCAAGGCAAGATCAGTCCAGTGATGGTAAGCCTCGTGTCCTTGCACGCAGCGCGACAAGAGCCCGCCCTTGAGCCCAATCACCACCACCACTCAGGCCCCCACGCGGCGCCTTACCTCGCAGATGACCACGTCGTCCGGGCTGGTGTTGTTGTGCAGCTTTTGGTGCCACTCCTCCATCATGCCGCCCTGCACACACAAGAGCACCACAAGAGCAGGCAGGCTGACCGGATGCCGGCCAGCTGCGTGTCGTGGCTGCCTGCGCCAACCACCGCAAAAAGGAACCAGCAGAGCATTGCTGCCACTTGACAGGTAGGTGTCCAAAGGGGCTAACAGCTGACCCCCAGTAACAGCTGCCCCGCACCTTGCAGTGGTTGCGCTGCTGCACCTCCAGGATCTCGTCACGCACGCGCTGGCCCACGTCTCCCTGCCCGCCGCGCCCCACGCTGGTGAGCGCCAGCCGCACGATGGGGCGCAGCTCTGGGGCGTGGCCGCGGCCGCTGGCGGCCCACAAGTCACTCAGCCGGCTGCACAGGCGGTCCTGCGCACCGCATGATGAATGGCTGGGAGTTGGTGTCGAGGCTACGGTTCAGGATTTGGACAGCAAGCCGGCGGCAAACAGAGCTGGCACACCAGCCAGGGTGGCTGACCGGTGCACAGCACGACCAGCGAGCAGTAGATGCCCATCAGCTGACCCGCAAGCAAGACCAACGCAACCCATGCGCACCGTTGCCCAGGCCACGCACCTGCGCTCCAGAGATCTCGCGTGGCTTGATGTTGTAGTTGCGGTTCCATGGCAGCAGCCGCATGGCGCTGAGGCGCAGCCACACGGCGACGCCGCACAGCGCCGCCTGCTTCTCACCCCAGTCGCTCACGCTCGACACCTGGTCCACCAGCTCGCTGGCCTGTGGGTGGACAGGGAAGGGAAGCATGACAAGGTGGCGGGGGAGAGAGAAGCATGCCAATGTGTGTCGTGTGTGTGTGGGGAGAAGCACGCCAAGGTGGTGGCAGGAAAAAGAAACACGCGACATAAGAGGTGGTGACAAGGGAGACGCCAAACGCGCCAAGGTGGCAATGCGTGTGCACGTGAGGGACGGAGATAGGCATTGGAACAACAAGGTTAAGCGCATCCAGGGCACAACAGGACGATGCAGATAAAGACCAGCCGCGTGTGTGCAGGTTGGGTCCTGGGTGCCAGGCTATCTGTGCTCTGCTGCTACCTTTCTTGCCTGTATGCCTTGTGCTGCGGGGCATCTAATACGCCCACTGAGGCGCCCCAACAGATGTAAAGCACACACACCTCGTTAAACCGGTGCATGAGCGATCGCTGCGCGCCAGGCTCACGGTTGCCCACATTGTCCACCATCCACCCGCACACGTGGCTGCTCTGCCTGCGCTCACACGCACGCACATTTACAGTGTGTGGCGCGGCCAGTCTCATGCAAGCGTGAGCCAGCAAACAAGACTTGGGGCATGACTGGCGCACACGGCGCAGTGGACTGCAACAGCGGCGTTCAAGAGGCTGCGTGCCTCAGCGCCACCAGGCTGCCATGGAGAGCACGCACGCACGCACCAGACGTCGCCGCCCACGGTGAAGTCCCCAGGGCCCCTGTGCGCAAAGCTGAAGCCTGCGATGAAGCGCTCGAGGCTGGACGCGTCAGACACGCCCAGCTGGGCCACCTGCGAGGGCAGCGCAGGTCAGCACATGTGTCACCGTAATCATCATCATCATTGCATGGCGTTCACGACAGGTGTCATGATGCTGCAGCCGTCACAAAAGATTGCCAGGCAGGCCTCAGCACACTGTGTGTATGTGTGCCGACATTTGCATCTGCTTGGGCGCCTCTGTGGGGCCAGAGCCCAACTACCGGGCGTATCAGATGTCTCGCAGCACTCAGGCATGTGCATGCCAAGGGGCAGGCATGCCCTAACCTATACCCTACCTAAACCACCAGCCCATGCGGCACGACCTGCCGCACCTGCGGTGTGACTGCCCGCTTGCGCCGCCGCACCTCCGCCGCCGCCGCCTGCCTCCTCTCCTCCTGCTCGCCCTCCTCCTTGGCCCGCTTGGCCTGCGCCTTGCGCCACTTGCGCTCCTCCTCCTCCTTCTCCCGCCCACCCTCCTTTGCACCCTGCTCCTTCGCACCACCACCACCACCCGCCGCTGCTGCTCCGTCTGGAACGATCGCCGCACGCATCTCCTGCAGCCTCATCTGCCACACCGAGTCGTCCGCCACTGGCTCACCATACCCCGCATCGTACGAGTCCCACGAGGCGCTCGGTGCGGGCGAGGACGCCAATCCAGCGGCGTCAGCAGTGGGCGCGGGAGGGGCGATAGAGGGGGAGATGTCGGAGGCGAAGGGGGAGTAGCCCGAGGGCTCGGGGGAGGGGGAGCGTGGGGTGCGGGCGGGGGAGGGGGCGCGGCGTTGGTTGTTGGAGGAGTGGGAAGGGGCGGGTTCGTCAAGGAGGAGAGGCAGGGAGGCTGTGGGGAAGAAGGTGTCGGTGAGGCGGCCACTGGACACGGCCTGCGGTGTGATGGTGGTGGTGGTGGTGCGGGGGGCACAGGTGAGGACACACACACACTCAGTGATCTTGTCAGTGATCTTGCTTGAAATTGCGACGGCACCCTGTCGCTTAGAGGGCTGCTAGGCGGCTGAGGTTCCGAAGGCGAAAGGAACGTGTGCAGGTAGCAAACCAACTGCTCCACACCTTGAGCCACTGTCCCCTGTCCGTGGTGAAGACCATGGTCACCCCGCTGGACGAGTGCCTGCACAGCAACACAAGGGCACAGCAGCAACACATGCTGCCTTGGTTGATGCGGCCTGGCGCCCCGTTTGCAAGCCACACACACACACACACACGCCACGCAACGCCCACACGGCGTGAACTTTGCTTGGCGAGGCCAGCCTAGCGATTTTTTGTGACGGCTCCAGCATCAAGACACCTGTCGTGAACGCCATGCAATGCTGCTGATGATCACACAACATCCACACGGTCAGAGCTAGTGCTCGCATACAGTGCATGCAGCCGCCCTGCTGCAGACGCACTTTGCTTTGCGCGCCACAGGATCTCCCTGCTCTCCCCCGCATGCCCTGAACATAAGGTCGCCTAGGGCTCCGCATGCCCTAACATGAGGGGGCATAGGGCTCATGGCACGGCACAACTTGACTCACTCGAGGGGCCCGGTGAGTGGCACCTGCACCACCATGGTGCGCACGTCTGCTCCGTTGTCCAAGCCCTGGACCGTGTCCAGCAGGGTCTGCCACGCGCCGCCGCCTGCACGTGAGGCGCAGTTTTGCAGGGCACGCAGGACGCGTCGCACGTGTTGCGTTTCGTTGCATGTTGCCGTCAGCCGGGCGTGGCTGCTTGGCATATGTAGCAGGCAGGTCGCTGCGAAAGGTATGTGCTGAGGGCTGTGCAGGGGCACACGTGAGCTGCCCCGGCTGAAGGCATAGCACCTCCACTACCATGACCACCGATCGCCACCACCACAACCATTACCACCGACTGCCACCACCACTACCATCACCACCGTTCGTCGCCACCAGTACCATCGCCACCACCACTATTACGACCGACCGCCACCGCCAAGCGTAAGCGCGCACCTGCGTCGTGCGACTGGCTGGGCTGCGTGTGCCACCCGGGTGGGGGCGCCTTCCAGCCTCGGCCCAGGCCCTTGGTGCACGCCCAGTGCGCGCGCAGCTGTAACACACGTGTGTGGTGCAGCAGCAGCACGAACCAACGAGGGCACTGCTGAGTGAAGGTCAAGGCGGGTGGTGTCTCACACCCACAATGTGCACAGCTGCACGGTTAGGGTGGCGGCAGCACGGGGCGGTGGAGGGTAGAGGGTGAGAAGAGGGTGAGAACTGCCTGCCATGGTGCGTATGGGCACCGGTGGTGGTACACACACGATGCGTTTCCCAGGCGCATATGTACAGTATCTTGCGTGTCGTCCCTTGCACTGCACACGTCCAATGGAGCGCTGCCCCTGCTCAGTCCCTCGCCCGTCACCCTCCCCATCGCCCTGCACACACACACCTGCGTGTCACGCACGTCCCCCTTGGAGTCGCTCAGCTGTGCCGCAAGCGCCACCACCGCTGACAGCTGCCCGTCCTCGGCCGTGACGTGCGCACCCGCCACCAACAGCGTGCCCCTCACGCTGCTGTCCGCCTCGCACTCCAGCTCGTACGCCTCCTGTGTGACAGTCGTGTGGGTGAAGATGGATGCGTGTAAGGGAGGACAAGAGCCGTGTTAACGCGCACGGACGCTTGTGGTGCGCGCCGCAGCAGCTGCCGGCCATGATGCTGACGGCTAGCATAGTTTACCACGCTATTCGTGCGAGCCACGCCTTGCTGCGTGGCGTTGCCTGCTGATTGGTCCGCGCTTGCGGTACGAGCGAGAGCGCCACACCCAGACGAGGACGCACCACGTGCAGGTTGTCGAGGGCTCCTGGCGCCAGGGGCAGGTCCATGCCCCGCGCACGCACAAAGGAGACGAGCGCGTGCGAGGCTGCCTGCTCCAGCAGCTGCTCCAAGCGCGCTCCATCCCGCCCCGGGCTCCCGTTGAGGGAGGTCACGTGCTCGGCGATGACACGCGTGCGCACGGCCGTGCCACGATGGCAGGTGGTCACGGCTGGGGCTGCAGCATGGCACGGCCTGCGGTTGCACACGGCGACACGACCCGCACAGCCAATGGTGCGCGTCCCCCCTCCCCCAAAGCTGACTCAGGCAGGCAATCCACGGTGGTGGGATCCCACTGCAGCTGCTGCAAGCGTCCTTGTCACGCGCCGTGCCCCCAAGCTCCTGTTCCTTGAGGATTAAAGCGCGCGAGGTCGCCGTCAGGACGCCACGCGCTCAGAAGGCCCCCGAGGGAGTGCAGCACTTGCGCAAGTACCACACCCTTCGCACCTGAGCACAGCGCTGACCGTGCTGGCTCCGAGCTTCGGCGTGCGGACGGTCATCGATCCAGCGGCTGCGGAGGCGAACGCATCGCAGCCGCTGGATGGGTTGCGCCGCTGCAGCGTCTTCATGCTGTGGTGCTGATGTGCTGGAAATGCTGGCTCTGGTCCAGCGCCGACGGTGGTGAAGAACCGTTTTGAGTGCAGCGCGCGAGCAGCGCGGCCGCGCAGTGGCATTAGGAGCACGCAGTATTTGCCTTGCATAGGCATGCCTCATGCCATGCCTCAAGCCTGCGTGGGATGGCCGTCCACGTCACAGCGCGGCGGCGGCAGTGCGCTCACCGGCACGCTCACCCAGGGATCCTCGGGGCTTTGCAACGGCAAGGGGGGGGGCCATATCAAGTCTCAGCAGCTCACGACAGCTCTCTAGGCAACGCAACGCACCTGAGCGCACGGGGTTGGCTGCCCTAGCTAGCGGCTGCAAGGGAGCCGCGACAAGCATCACACACAGTTCGCAAGTTCTGCAAAAATTCGTATACAACAACAGAGCCCCTGCCCTGTTACCACAGAGGGCGTGTGGTGGAGCACGCTCAGACGCAAAAGGGAGCAATCTGGTGGGGCAGGGCTCAGAAGCTGGTGGGACCAAGTAACTTGGCCAGAATCATACGCTGGTGGGAGCAGGCTGGTAGGACCAGGTTAGCGGGGCAAGCTCAAAGCCTGCTAACGGCACGCAAAGCCAGGGTCAAACGCTGGTAGGGCAGCACTTGCGCTGTGCTGACTCTGCAAAGGCAAACTCCAGGGCCGCCACCTTTTCGAGGTTGGGCTGAAAGAGCAGCACCGGCCGGTTGCAGGGCGCCGCGGCCTGGAAGGACAGGGTGGCGCCGTCCACCGACTCCCTGCGTGCATCGGGACGGACGTGTGCAGGGGCACATCAGCAGCAGCAATTGCCCAAGTGGACAAGGATTTGCATGCATTCTGTGCTGATGGCGGCAAGGCACACCGCCGTCCCAGAGTGAAGAGCATGCCTAGCTTACTTGACGCAGGCACGCACCGTGTGAGGTTGAGGTTGCTGATGGCCAGGGTGGCGCCCTGAGGGTAGGGGTGCACCCGCATGGGCTTGGGCTGGCCGTTGAGCGTAGCCTGGAGGCCCGCTAGCCGCACCGCAGGCTCGCACACCGTGTCTGCAGGTTGGGCGAATGTACGCGGCCAGACGTGAGATGTCGTCCTGCTGCACAAAGTGAGCTGAAGCCCCCTCGAGGCCACCCAACACAGCACCGCCTCACTCACATATGTGCAGCATGAGCTCTGACACGTGGCCCTCTAGTGCGCTGTAGCATTCAAGCCGCGGGCTGGTGGGCACGTGGCGCCTGCGTAGCCCCACCTTGAAGGTGAAGGTGGCCACCTGCCGAGGTGTGCAGGCAAACGGCGGCGTTGTGGATAGAGGCGTCGGTTTGCCAAGCCCATCAGAAGGGCAAAGAGGCGATGGCAGATGTCCGTGCGGATGCAGGCCTCCTCACACCTGTGTGGCGTCATCCACGGACCAGCTGGGGCCTTCCAAATAGTACGGCAGGGCGTGGGGGGCGTACTGCCCACAGAGCAAGTAAGGGAAGTGCGGTACAGCGCTGCTCCACTCGCGAGGCTGCTGCATGTCCCTGTGGGCACGGGCAGGGGGCAGGGAGCGCGGTGTCATGTGGCAGGGGCTGCACCATCTGCTGTGGCTGCGGGCTGGTGCACTGCAGGTTCCGGCATTGTTCCCGCACCGCGGTCAAAGATATTGAGCCGCACCTGAGGTGCGCCCGGCTGAGTTGCTGCTCTCTCCTGACAGCGCCTGCGCGTGTGCGTGCATGCACCGAAAGGCAGGTGTTGGCGCAGCGGCAAGGGGCCACGCACTGCTCATCGAGCGGATGTCGGGGTCCCACTCACTGCTGGCGGCGTTGGCGGCGTTGGCTGCTGTTGCCATTGGTGCCCAATGCAGCAGGCTGAAGAGGCATGACAACGCTACCGCCGTGACTTGCACTCTGCGGCGACTTCTGCAGTGCTGCTGCATCTTCGCCAGCCGCCCAAATCGCCACACGTGCGGGCACGCCCTGCTTCCCCTGCAGCAGCATGGCGGCAGAGCAGCAAGCAGGCCACTGCCCTTGGCACTGCGGCCCCGCGCTGCTGCGGAAGGACGCTGGAGAGAGCTGCACTTCTGCTGCTGGCGCGGCGCCGACAGGAAGGCCGAGAGAGGAAGCGAAGCACCTGGCTGCTGCAGCGGAGAGTGCGCCACACTGCTTCCTCCCTCGTGGCTGCCGCAGTGCCCACTTTGCGTGAGTGGCACGCTGCCACGCAGTGGCCGCCGCTCACCTTTGTCGATGAACGCCGCGCGCGCGCTGCAGAGAAGCGAACGGCGAGAGAGATGGGAGTGCTGGGTGTGGGTGTGTATGCTGAGAGCTCGTGGGGTTTCTTGCGAGTTCTGATTGGCCGCAAGCAATCTGCGTATTCAGGGCGTCCAAGGAGCGCCCGCCACGTTGGGCCTCCACGTCAATGAGCGTCAGCGCAGCACGCAGTTCAAGCTCAATGCCTCTCCAAGGTCAAGCCTGCCAATGTGGCGGTGGATGGCTCAGTGTGAGCCGCCAGCGCGGCTCACGTGCTGCCGCTGCTCGTGCGGGTGGCTGCCCCGCCTTAAAGCTAGCACATCGCCAGCAGATGATGACAGTGTTGGTGCAGCAATGGTGCAAAGGTGGTGCAGAGGTGGTGCAGAGGCGAGGCGGGGACGGCGTGCCGCTGCCACGGTGGGCCCGCAATAGGCATCCCGCCACACAGGTGGCAGGAAGAGCACAAGTGCAGTGGTGTAAGCACCACCAGCACCAGCACACTTGCTCCTCCAATTTGGTCCGAACTCGTCCCGCACTTCGTGCCCGGGTCTCCAACGCGCTCGACCTTCCAGCACTCGTATGACGTTGCGATTCCACAGGCAATGCGACTCTCCTGAACGCTCCATCGTGCTGCTCCATCGTGCACCAGCGCAAGCCCCTGCTCGTACATGCTCCTCCAGAACGAGCAAGAGCATAACAGCAGAATTCTGCAGCAATGCAGGCCACCACCAGCAGCAGCAATGGCGCCAGCTGCAGCGGCGCCAGCAGCCCGGGGGCGCTCTCCCTGAGTGAGGTGCGCGGGGCGCTGCTCGACGCCGTGGCGCACGGCCGCAAGCGTATGCCCAAGCCCGTGGTCGTGCCCGTGGTGGACCGGCGGCGCCCCATGACGCCCAACGACCTGGTGGTGGAGGAGCTGGAGCTGTGCAGCGAGCCAGACCACCCGCACCGCCAAGGTTGGGTGCCGCTGCGCCTCATGTGGCGCAAGAACCCTGCCGCAGCTGCGCTGCAGATGCCGCCAGCAGCGACCGCAGCATCAGGAGCAGGTGCGGGAGCGGCGTGCCCGACGCTGTCCGCAGGCGTGGTGGCCGCGCTCGCGGCCACCATGGCAGTCACGCACACGAGCGACCGTGTGGCGTTCCAAATGGCGAGGGAGAGCATCATGGCGCAGAAGCGGCAGCAGAAGCGGCTGCAGAGGCAGCGGCAACGCCAGCAGGAGCAGGTGGTGGCAGGTGGCAGCGCCGGAGGTGCTCCAGTCCCTGCGGCACTTGCGGCACCGCACACGCAACAAGGCAGCAGCAACAACGGTGCAGTGGGTGAGAGCGCAGGCCTGCCACTGTCCCCTGACCCTACTGCACCTGCTGGGGACGACCGGGAGGACACGGCGCCAGGGCAGCAGCAGGAGAGCGACGGTGCGGAAGCAGCTGCTGCTGAGCAGGAGCAGCAGGGCGGTGGCACTGCATCGCAAGTGGAGGGGCAGGGAGAAGAGCCAGCAGCGGAAGAGCCAGCAGCGGAGGAGGCAGCAGAGGAGGAGGAGGAGGAGGTGTCGGAGGAGCCTGACTTTATGGCGGATGCGGAGGGTGATGGTGAGCTTGAGGAGGGGGAGGTGGACGGGTTGGTCATGCTGCCTGACGGCACGTGGCGCCTGACGGAGCGGCACCTCAACCGCCTGGCCTTTGAGGCACAAGCGCTGGCGCAGAAGAGGGCGGCGGCGCGCGTGTACGCGCACCTCAACCCGCACGATCTTGAACGGCCCAGACCCGCCGCTGCTGGTGGTGGCGGTCCTGCGGGCGTTGGCGGTGTCGCTGGTGGAGGTGGTGGAGGTGGGGGCGGTGGTGGGGGTGCAAGTGGAGGCAGTGCAGGCGGTGCGGCTCAACAGCAGCAACAGCAGCAGCAGGTGGTGGTGGTGGAGTGGGGTGAGCCAGGGGCGGCGGCGACCAGCGCGTCCGCCTTCTTTGTGGCGGCGGCGGCGGGGCAGCGCAGGCCTGTGGTGATTTTGTTGCACGGCACGGGTGAGGGAGGTGGTGGGTGGTGTTGTGCTGGGGGCAGTGGGGAAGGGAAGGGGCATGAGCCTGGCGTGGTGGGGGCAGAGAGACGGACCTGGCCTTCGCCCCACCAACTCCCTCCCTTACTCACTCACTCACTCACTCACTCACTCACTCACTCATGTCTCACAGGATGGCGAGGGCGATGAGTCAGAGGAGGGTGACAAGGGCACCCCCTCAAAGGAGGAGGACAAGGAGGGAGACAAGCCAGCAGCAGCAGCAGCAGAGGAGCCAGCAGCAGAGGAACCAGCAGCAGCAGCAGCAGACAAGGAGAAGGAGAAGGAGCCGGAGAAGAAGGAAGCCAAGGAGGGTGCTGAGCTGGAGGAGGGCGAGGTGCCACCCACGCCACCCACAGCCAAGCAGGTGAGGTCCCCGGTTCGAACCCCGGCTGCGGCATGTGTTTTTCACGTCCCCCGCAGCACTGGAGCATCTGGCGCCAGGACGAACACTGAAAGCCGTGCCATGCAGTGCCGACGTTGCAGGACGTCTGTCTCACCCATGTACTGACCATCATGCTGCTCTCTGCGTGTGCTGTCTGCTGTGTGCCATTTGCGTGTGCTGTGTGTGTCTGTGCTGTGTTCCACACAGATCAAGGAGGCTGCTGCTGCCGCCAAGCTGGCCAAGCGGCGTGCAGAAGCCGAGGCTGCTGCGGAGGAGCTCAAGGCGCGCAGGCGTGCCCTGGGCAACATCCAGTACATCAGCTACCTGTACCGCTTTGGCATGC
This sequence comes from Chlorella sp. KRBP, assembly GCA_004335735.1. NCBI lineage: Eukaryota > Viridiplantae > Chlorophyta > Trebouxiophyceae > Chlorellales > Chlorellaceae > Chlorella > Chlorella sp. KRBP. The sequence continues at coordinate 2,613 of QAXK01004359.1, read as the reverse complement.
TCACAGAGAACATCATGCACAAGTGAGTTTGCTGGTATCTTACAAGCAATGTGATGTGTGTATGGGAGGGGTGGGGGGCTTGTTGTAGTGCCCTGGGCAACATGCAATGCATAACGTACCTGTCGTGTACTGCCTCGGCATGCTCACGGAGAACATCATGCACATGTGAGCGGTGGTGGGAGTGTGTGTGTGTGTGTGGGGGGGGTATTCTTGGGGGTGCGGGTTCCTTTGATCCTCTGGGCTTACCGGGACTGTGGAGTTTAACCCCAACCATCCACTCATTGTGGCCCTCAAGGACAAGGTGCGTATGGGGAGGGGGGGTGACAGCCTATGAAGTGTTTGCCTGACGGTGGCGCTGTGTGTGGGAAGTGCTGAGACGCGTCTTGTGCGGATGGTGCCGCTGGCTTATGACACATATGGACGCCTTGGCCTTGTATCATTGTATGTGCAGCAGCACGTAGGCACAGGTAGTATTGCATCCCCCTCCCCAACAACACACACACGCACACACATGCACATGCATGCTCCGTGGTCAACAGTGACCTGTGTAACATGCACATGTGTACACCCCATTTTTGCCGGCTGTATATCTGAGACTGCTTGTCACTCCTTGTCACTAGCACCGCTGCTCCTGCTGCTCCTCGCTGCTGCTTGTCACGGCTGCTGCTGCTGCTGCAGGTGGCGTCCGACGAGGCTGACCCATCAGCCAAATCAGCTGCAGCGCTGCTGTTTGAGACGGCTCTGCTGGAGAGTGGGTTTGACCCAGATGATCCCAAGGTGTGTTGTAATGGGAGCTCACACAGGGCTGAAGAGAAGTACTGAACAGAAACCCGGTCCGTCTTGTCCCCGCACAGTGTCTGCTTCCTGACAACTGTCGCACTTTCAGGCCTGTTTCATCCACCTGCCACCCACCCCACCCCATCCCACCCTTGCCGCTGCCCCCGCAAACCCATCTGACATGCAATATGAGCCCACTCAGGATGTTGACACAGCAATGTTGTCAGCAACACTCTGGCCATTTTGTCCACTCTGCAAGACTCCTGCTTGCTGAACACACTCCCACTCGAACATATCCCCCCCCCCTGCTCCCACACAGGCCCTCACGCGTGTGCTGTATAACATGATGCATGCCTTCCCATCTGCACTCTCACTCACTTGACACCCCCCCCCCGGGCTGCCCCTTTGCATCACCCGCAGGCCTTCACGCGTGGGCTGTACGACATGATGAAGGAAGGACTCGGGGTGACTGGCGAGCTGCCAGGAGCACCCAAGCAGCAGCCAGCAGCAGCAGCAGGTGGTGATGAGGGCGGCAGCAGCGAAGATGCATCTGACAAGTCAGAGCTGTGAGCTCCTGCACAGACAGTGGTGGTGGGAGCTGCAGCAGCCAGCAGCAGCAGCAGGTGCCGATGATGCCGACAGCAGCGAAGATGCATCGGACAAGTAAGAGCTGTGAGTGGCCGTTTTGACGCATGGATGCTCGGCTTGAATGCGCAGCAGCAGCAGCAGCAGCCGCTGCATCACATTGGGAATGTTGCCCACATCCCGCCCATCGGGTGGTGTGAGAGACACAGTGTGGAGCAGCTTGCATCCTCTGTGGCAGCAGCAGCAGCCATACGCTTGTTGTGCTGAGCCAAGGGGGCAGCTTCAGTGTCAAGCAGTAGTGGACATGTCGGCAATGGCTATTGTTTTGAGAGAGGGGCACCATGTGTGTAATGGTGGGGTGGGCGTAGGGGTGTCGAGCAATGGGCTTTTCAAGCAAGGAGCAAGAGAGCGGGATGGGTAGTTTCTTATCAACGCAGAGAGAACGGCCTGCAGCTGTTTGCTGCTGTGGTCAGGCTGTGGCGTCTGTGTGTAGGTTCAGTGGTGTTGTGTGTAGTCTGTAGTCTGTGTAGTGAGGCGCTCTCCAGGCTGCAGAGCACTGTGTGGCCCTTGGCAGTGCGGTACTGCTTGAGGCGTGTGGAGGGCAGTGGCTCACTTGATGACCCTGCTGCGTGATTTTAAATTCCGAGTGTGAAACCAAAGTCTATAGGCTGCAGGAAACGCTCTTGGAGGTTGCCGGTGACGTGTGGGTGGCTCCATTGATTCAGTGGCCCGAGGCATTGCCCAGCAGCATTTTGGATGTGTCACCCAGTGTTGCTGTGGGTGCGTGTCTGCTTGGGTGTGTGCTCGTGTGTGTGTGTTGACTTGACTTGACTGCGTGTAAGGCTGGCTGACACAAAGGCAGGCCAGGGCCTCCTGGTCTCATGCATGCATCGATGCCCTCCAGAATTTACAGGCTCACTGAATAGAGCTGTGAAGACATCTGGAAGCACTGGAAATGGCAGAAGAAGGGTGTTACAGGGGCCACACAAGCAGCTGCCCTCCAGCTGAACCCAGCTCAGGAGGGACCTGCCGATCACTGTCCAAGGAGGGACACAGCCTGAATGAGAAGGCACTCCCAAGATGGCGGGGTTTCGGGCTGCCAGGCAATACAGGACGCCAATTGACAGATGTAGAGTCCTGGAGATCACATAACAAGTCGCTGGTGCGTCTGTCCACTGCGCACTCGGCATGGTCACATGCCCAGACACAACCTTGGGCCATCTGGGGTGACCATGGCTTGGGGGGGGGGGT
>QAXK01004357.1:0-23950 GCA_004335735.1 Chlorella sp. KRBP | reverse complement strand
TGTGTGTGTGCAGGCGGGCGCCCTCACGGCGCTGCTTGAAACGGCCCTGTCCCCCGAGCGGCCGCTCTCAGGCTCCAACAAGCCGGGCGCCCCCGTTGCCGCTGCCGCCGCCGACGGCGGCTCCCCGGTCAAGATTGCGCTCTTCAGCCTGGGCAACATGTGCGCGCACCGCGAGTGCCGCGACGCGCTGCTGGCCGCTAACATCTGGGACGCCATCTCAAAGTGCGTACAGCGTCCACCATGCACTGCTTCATCACGGCCCTTCTGTCTTGCTGCTTTGGGTGCGCGTGGGCTCTGCAGGGAATGGTGGTCGACTGCTTCTCCGCACTGCGTGCCCGCCACTAACCCTACAGGTTGTGTGTATATGTGCACGTGGCGCACGCAGGCTGTCGTCCAACCCCGACGCCACGCTGCAAAAGTACCTGGCGCGCATCCAGACCAAGCTGCAGCAGGCGGGCGCAGGCGTGGGCTCCACCACGCAGACCAACCCCAGCGCCCTCGGACAAACCACCAGCTAATCTAATGAGGGCGCACGCCCCCGTGCTGCGCACTGGCAGAGCGGCGAGCTGCAACTGGCCGCGTGATCAGTACAGGACTGACGGGCACGGCGTGTTGTGGTACCTTGCTGCTTCCGTGGTGTGGCCCTTGCGCCGTGTGCAATACGTCTGGAGAGGAGGAGCAACCAAAGCTTGCATTTGCAATCAGTCACAGCAAGCGGTGCACAGCAGTCAGGGCCGACCCGCATCCGTCCGACAGCCGCGAGCCACCCCACGGTCCTTGGCCCTGGGCGGGCCCGTACACCACCGCAAAAGTCCAAACAACTCGGGACATAGGTACCTCCCAGCCCAACTCTTGCCGCCACACCATGCCACCCGGTGCGCCGACAAATATACCTTGCAAAGCACCCGCCCCACCCACCCGTCATCACGTCGACACAATCACGTCGTCATCACGCCAGTGCCGGCTCCATGCGCTTGAAGAGGATGCACGAGTTGTGCCCTCCAAACCCAAACGAGTTGCTGAGCGCCACGTTGACCTGGTGCTGCACCGCCTGCCCCGCGCACACGCGCGTCAGGTCCACGCCCGCCTCGGGGTCATCCAGGTTGATGGTGGGGTGCAGCCAGCCCGTGGTGATGGCCTTGACCGTGGCCACAGCCTCCACAGCACCGGCGCCGCCCAGCAGGTGGCCAATCATGGACTTGGTGCTGTTGATGCGCATCTCCTTGTGGGGGAAGACGTGCGACAAGGCACGGTACTCGGCCTGTGTGTGTGGGAGGGCAGGCACCACCAAATCATTTGAGAGCAACATAACAACAGGAGCACCATCCGACAGGAGGAGGACAGCTCGCTCAACAGGCCCCCGAGAAAGAGGAGCCTGCAGCCTGTGCCCTGGCAGGCCTCCCTCGCGTGTCCCCAGAGCACCCCGCACCATGTCTCCCGCCTGCGTGCTGGTGGCGTGCGCGTTGACGTAGTTGACCTCGTGTGACTGCAGGCCCGCCTTCTTGAGCGCGCGCTCAATGCACAACACCACGCCTGCAAGAGCAGCCACAAGAACACGGTCAGAGGCGCACATCACCTCAATGAGCCCTTGCGAGTAGACTGCCGGCACCAGCCCAGGGCACCTGCTGCCAGGCGGCTGGTAATGGGAATCCCCGGCCCAGCACGGAGCAGCACGCCCCCCTTGCTGCTCACCCTTGCCCTCAGGGTGTGGCTCCGTCATGTGGTGCGCGTCGCACGAAAAGTCGCCGCCCACGTACTCTGCGTAGATGCGCGCCCCCCGCGCCTTTGCGTGCTCCAACTCCTCCAGCACCAGCACGCCTGCATGGGGACCATGGGGCACGGCGGCACACATTCAGCTGGCAACGCCACCACGGGGCGCGCTCAACCACCAGGCGTCCTGCACACCTCTGGGAGGCAACCAGTCTGCCACTCTGCCAGCCCACGCAAAGCCTAACAAGAGCATGCCTGTGCCGTACCTGCTCCCTCCCCCATGACGAACCCGTCACGGTTCTTGTCCCACGGCCGTGAGGCGCGATGGGGCTCGTCGTTGCGCTTGCTGAGCGCCTGCAATGATCACGCGCACCGCACACGTACACGTACAAACGTCCCTCTTTTGTGACGGCTGCAGCATCATGACACCTGTCGTGAATGCCATGCAATGATGATGACACGTTTCTCCCTGCAGGAACCTGCCACCTGCCTGTTCCAACGTGCACCTGGGCTGACTGCGCCTGCTCCTATCAAGCTGCATATCAATCAAGCTGTCAGGCTGTGTGGCTGCTCCCCCTACCCCTTACCTTGCACGCGATGAAGCCTCCAATGCCCGAGGGGATGATTGCCGCGTCCGCAGCTCCGGCCAGCATCATGTCGGCGTCACCCTTGACAATGTGGTCAGCGGCGCTGCAGTGGCAGCACCATCAGCACCACCACCCGTGCATCAGTGCCGAGCTTTACAATCTGCCCACATGCCAGGCCTGGGTGGTGGGTGAGCAGCCTACCAGCTCCTGGGCCGGTGAAGGCACTGCACTGCACTGCGTCCCTCCCCCACCTGCCCGACTCACTTGGCGATGCAGTAGTTGCCCGTGGCGCATGCGGTTGAGATGGAGTAGTTGGGGCCCATGAACCCTAGGTCCATGGCCAGCATGGCGCCGCCCATGTTGTTGATGGCAAACGGAATGCAAAACGGGTTCATCCGACGGTGACCTGCACACCCGGCCAGGGACAGGGGCACTCATTGCGGCTCGCTCAGGCGCAGCAAGCGATCACCTGCTCCTTGACACTCCACACATATGCCTTCCCTGGCTGTGCACTCCAGTCCCAGGCTCCCTCCACAGCTCCTGTGTGCCCAAGTCCCTCCAGCCTGCTCACCTGACAGCTCCAGTGCCTCCACAGCGTTGCTGAAGCTGGTCATGCCACCCATGGCCGAGCCAATCAGGATGCCGCACCGCTGCAGGTTGAGCTGCTGGATCTCCGTCCCGGTGGGCGACAGGTGCGCGTCCTCCAACGCCTTCTTGCCCGCAACCCTGCGAGTGCGCCAGGGTGGGTCGGGAGGTCAGGGCGGCACCACACCGTGATGCTGTGCCCACCACACGCTGTTTGCCGTGTAGGCATGGTGTGCCATGCAGAACTTGGCCGTGCCACGCCCCGACACGCTGCCTAGCGCCCTGTCCTTGTACACCGCTGGTCTCACTGCTGCTCACATGATGTACTTGATGGTGTTGTCGACGCGCTTCTCCAGCTTCTTGATCACGTAACGGGACGCGTCAAGGTGCTGCACCCACCACCAACAAGCAGTGGCACCCAGCAGCACACCGCCATGCTCACTGTGTGTGCGAGTCCACAATGACCGTGCGCCGTGTGCATGCGTGCGCCGACATGCCTGCCACCCAGGCCTCACCTTGATCTCGCCGGCAAAGGTGGTGGTCATGTCGCCCGTGTTGAAGCTCTGCGCTCGCACGCACGCACGCATTCGTTGCACACCGCGGTTGGTGTGGATCCTGCCTGCCCAACCTGGCGAGAGCACCCAACCCGTAACGAGAACCCAGCACCCAGCGTGCACTGACCTCGATGCGTGAGATGCCGCTTCTCCCCTGCAGCAGGTTGTTGTAGAACTCGTCCACCTCGTGCCCCAGGCACGACACCACGCCCATGCCCGTCACCACCACGCGCCGCTGCGGCTGCGCCAGGCACGCAGCAAGAGGATCCTTGAGCACAGCAAGCTCTTGGCGTGTTCTGCTGTGGTTCAAAGGCTTGAGATTTGCCGCACCGCGTCTTGTTGTTGGGACGCCGCCATCACAATCACTGCGTGCCGTCTCGCGCGCCTGGACGAGCTGCATGGCTGCGGCGCCACCACTGGAGCCTGCGCGCGCGAGGAGATGCATTCGCGGGGCCTCGCTTCGCCGTGCGCCGTCCCAATCATCCTGCCATCCTCATCACGACCCTCCAGACCCCTGCGCATCCCTCCGCTGCACTGGACTGCGCAGCTAGCACGGCTGCAGCACTCGCCCATCGCTTGCAGACTGCACGATGCTTCACCCTGTCCAACGCCCACAGTGCGGACCTGCTGAGCTCGCCTGGAGACCGAGCCCCGCGTGGCGTCTGCAAGTGGGGCGATGGCAACAGCACCACCAGCAGCGAGCAATTGCCGTCGCGAGAGCGTGCGAGCTCGGCACCAGTGGGTGCTGACGCGGGGAGCTCAGAAGCAAGCGAAGTCGGAGAGATGCACGCGCACCCTTGAAGCTCTGCATCCCACGCCGCTGATGCTGGGCAGGCGCTCCCGTGTTGAAGCTTTTGGTCGCGTGTGGGCGTTGGGTCGCGCTCAAGTGTCGGCTGCAGGGGCTGGGACGCAGCGAGGCGAGAGAATAACGAGTTACAAAATTGGCGGCACACACGAGTCGCACGGATGGGGAGCAGGTACAGTGTCCAGGCTTTGACATGGATCGACCCTGATTTAGGGTCTAATTGAGAGCGGGAACCTGCTCCTCATCGTCCGAGTCCTCGATGAGCACTCCAGCCGCGCGGAGCCCGGCGCGGATCTGCCTCCTGCGGGTGAGGTCTGCGGAGGGCGAGGGCAAGCGAGCACGTGCGTGAGTCCAAACAGCACACAGCTCCCGACATCACCTCGGTCCATTCACTCACATTGCTGCAGGTAGGGCCCCCAGAGCTCCGGGAGGCAGTCCAGGTCCACGTTGGAGAGCCCCACCACCACGCCCAGCTCGTACGGCGTAGGCTCCTGCGTGCGTCAGGAGCAAGGCACACCGTCAGGTGCATGCCACCGCTGGCACCACAGCATCAGACTGCACTTGAACCCACGTGACCCACCCGTGGCTCTGCTCGAAGGCGCCAGCCCGGTAGGTGCTGCAGCAGCTGGTTGCCCTTGCGCTGGTTGCACGTCGCGCTGCAAGACGTGTGTGTGCAAGCATGAGGAAGCAGACGTTGGCAAGCATGCTTGATGATGTGGTCAGCTCTGACGCACGGGCAAGCATGCTCTCAGTAGCCATGGAACTCCTGCAAGCGGTCCTAACTGTCGCACGCTCTCTCACCAGGCCGTGACGAGGTTGGTCCACGTGTCCCGCCCTCCCCTGCTGACGGGGACGATGTGGTCCAAGGTCAGGTCTCGCCGGCTCCCGCAGTAGCAGCAGGTGAACTTGTCCCGCACCATGACGTTGCGCCGCGTGCAGCTCACCCGCACAATCACCTCACTCAGGTTGATGTTGCTGCGCGCAGGCAGAACGCACGGGCAAGCAATGCCAAGGCACTTGTGCTCTGCGTGACTGCGCTCCTGCCAGCAGTCTCTCTCACTCTCTCTCTCTCCCTCCGCCATCTGCCACTGGCGAGCATCCCCTGCACTCCACCAATGCCCGTCCCACCAAAGCCCACCAAACGCACGTGTGCACGCGGATGACGGCGGGCAGGGGGTGCTCGCCCCGCCCGCTGATGGCAAAGGCGTTGTCGTAGTAGTCCAGCACCTCCCCCTGCACATGCGTGCAATCGCGGGAAGGAGGAGCAGGCCTGTGGTCGTGCATGCGGCACACAAGCCCAAGGTGCGAGCCGTGTGTGGCACACACGCCCCACCTTTCCCGCACCATGGGGGTTGGGCCCCTCCACCTTTGGTGCATGCCTTTTCGCCTTTCACCTTCTCGGCGACATCCAGCATCACTGCGCGTGCCCAGTTGATCACGTTGATGGGACGGTAGGAGGAATCCAGCACCAGCGCGCGGTAGTGCTTGTGCGCGCCACTGGACCGGGAGGGAGCCACCGGGGCACCTGCGCACTTGATGGTCCACGGTCAAGGACTCGTGGGCTCGTGTGTGTGTGTGCGCTTGCGAACGGGGCGGGGGGTTCGTGTGTTGCTGCTGCCTCGCGCCGCTAGCAGGTGCACCCCCAACAGAGAGCAGCAGCCACCACCTAGGCTCACCAGGTAGCGCCTGCTCCATCTCCGTCACCACGCTGCCTGCTACGGACGAGGTGCCGGCGCCGCTGCTAGAGGTGTTGGTCGTGGTGGTGATGCTGGACGAGGCATTGCTGCCTCGCCCCGACTTGAAGGCCGCAGTGCTGACAGACCCGCCGCGCGCTGGTGGGCTGGGTGCTTGCGCCGGCACTTGTGTCCTGCAGGTGGGCAGGTTCCTCCGTGCCGAGTGATGCACGAGAGAGCACACGCAGCGCGTTGCTCGTGCGGCAGTGCACCCACTTGGAGGACGACAGGAGCGCCCGTGCCTGCCTCCTGAAGGTGCGCTGCTGCTTGGCCGAATGCTGCAGGCCAGCTGGGTCCTCCGGATGGTGCGCGTCGCCAATGGCGGAGTTCCCCTGTTGCACATGGCCAGAGGCAGGAAGGTTGTGCTGCAGGGCGCTGCCTTGCACGCTGCCCACGCTGCAGTGCTGCCAAATTGTCCTCACCTGGGCCGCTCGTCTGAGGAGCGCTCTCCTGCTCCACGCGCCCTTTGGTGCAGCAGGCGCACCCAGAGGCGCGCCCTGACGCAGCCATTGCGTGTGCATCTTACGCTGCAGCGCGCCTGGACGCTCCCGCACTGTGGAGGAGCGCGCGAGACAGTCGAGCTGCACAACCCTTGTCGCCGAGGAAGCAGGAGGGAAGTGCGGCTTTCAATCGAGCTTGTGAGCTCGGCGCACTCGCGTCCCTACCTCGCTGCTCTGTGTGTGCGCGCCTGGAATTGACTTGGGCGAATCTCCGGTTCGAATGGCTTCTTGAGGCTGGAGGGCCTGGCGAGGACACTGGTTGTGCGGTCTCAGTGTGCTGCTGGATTGCACTGCTGCTCACTCGTTCCTGCTTTGTCGAGTCAAAGCAAAGGAGTGATCACTTTGCAGGAGCGCCAAACGTGCAGATGCGTGTTCTTCAGCAACAGGGACAACGTCAACAATGCTCAGGCCGAGCCCAGCACGCATGCCTCCAGGCCCGCCTGCGTCAGCTGCACCGACAGCTCCAGCTGCAGCGCGGCGACCGCCTCACCCAGCTGCTCCTGCGAGGGGCTGAGCTTGACCATGCCACTCTGCTGCAGCACCAGCAGGTCGTAGAAGCACCTGCACTCAAGGGGGCAGCCGGCAGCGAACGTGTGATGGTTCGCACCTCCTCCAGAGCCACGAGAGCTCGCAGGTCACTGATGAGCACCTCACCTGCAGGCCTCCAGGCGCTTGACCGTGCCCGCAGCGCCGCCCGACGGCGCGCGGTCCTGCAGCAGCTGCGACATGTGCACCGCCTCGGTGCCCAGCAGGCCCTCCACCAGGTCCTGACTCGCCAGCAGCTGCTGAGACGAGGTGAGCAGCGCGGCAGCAGCGCCCTCAGTGCCCTGGGTCTCCTGGCCCCGCAATTGCGTGGCGCCTTGCCCCGCCTGGGCACGGGACGCCGCTGGTGAGTCCCCGAGGCTGGCGCTGAGCGAGCGCTGACGCTCCAGCAGCCACATCAGCTGGCTGCCCCCCTCCGCCTGGCTGGCATACCCGGCCAGCTGCGTCTGGAGCTCTGCAAGAACAACAATCAGTGCAAGTGACAGCTGGCGCCCACTCAGTGGAGCTCGTGCAGTGGAGCCACTCCCTTGCGGGGAGCACAGGAATGGCTGGCAAGTGGCTAGCAGCACGAGGTGCTGTGCTCACCCTGTGGCAGGGCGTGTGCCTTGAGGCGCGTGACGGCCTGCAGCGTGTGCACGGCACGCCGCTCCAGGTGCTGCGTCCCGCCCTGCGTGAGCGACCGGGTGGTCTGGCTGCCGGTGCCCTGCAGCTGCTGACTCAGGGGAAGGGACCCCAGGCGCATGGCCCTGGCACCGCCAGGCGTGCCGCCTGTGAGGCCGGAGGAGCCGGGACCGCCGGGCAGGTGGTCGCCCCACCCACCACCACCTGCGGTTGCGTACGGTTGCGGGCAGGGCAACGATGAGGCACCTTGGCAATCCAACGCAATGTCAGTCCATGACCTGCTTTTTGCAGCAGTCCCAAGCGCACCTGAGAGAGGCATTGGGCTCTGCTGCGTGAGCTGCTGCCCTGCCTGAGGCGTCCCCGCTGCAACGCCCGCCGCCGCCGCACTGACTGCTTGCCTGGCGCCCTCCTGCTGCACCGCCGCTGCAGCAGGCGTACCAGCCACAGCACCACCGAGCGCCTTGTGCACCGAACCACCGCCGACAGAGCCATCTGGCCCACTCTGCTGCTGCTGCTGCTTTCCGGCGCTGCGCAGCACCCTGCTGCTCCGCGCCGGGGTGTTGGCATTGCTTGGCTGGGCCCCTAACGGCGTACGCTGCTCGCCCAGCACACCCGCAGCGCCACGCGCTGCTGGCAGAGGCGAAGGCAGCAAGCCCGGCGCCTGGTTCTCATCGTTGAACGCCCCCTCCTCCTCCTCTGCCCCCTCCTCCGCCACCACCTCCAGCCCCCGGTGCCCACCACCCTGAGCAGCAGGCGCTGGTGGTTGCATGTCCCCTGCAGGTGCCAGGTCAACGTCCTGCTCCCTGGCCACAGGCTGCAGCGGTGGCCTTGGTGCCGCCTCCTCATCCCCTGGCGCTGCAAGACCAGGGGACGGGGGACCTGCCTGCCTTGCTGCAGCCACAGGTGAGGGTGAGGGAAGCGACCCCGCTCGCCCGCTGCCAGCCGAACCACCCACACCGCCGCCGTCGCTGCCCGCTGGAACCGCTTCCAAGGGCGAAGGGCCCATGTGCACGTCCGCCTCAGGCAACGCTGGGACGGCGCCCTGGGGGGCGTCTGCAGGCGGCGCCTGGTCTGCAGGTGCAGGTGGAGCTGGGGGCTGGCCGTCGCTGCCCCCACCTGGGGAGGGGAGCAGCTGCAGTGGCGCCCAAGCGGGCTCTGCTGCTCCTGCTCCTGCGCTGAGCTGCGGCTGCGCTGGGGAAGGTGCCTGTGGCTGAGCCGGGGAAGGGGCCAGTGGTGGCGCCTGCAGGCACCGCTCCAGGACCTGCTGGGCGTCCGCACCCCACCCGGACGCAGGTAGCGTAGGCCAGCGGCCCACACCAGGCGGGGGGAGCATGCCGCCCGCTGCAGCAGCAGCGCCGGCACCGCCGCCCAGCAGCTGCTCGGCCAGTGGAGCGTCAGGGCGAGGGCGCTTGGCGAGCCGCTGCTGCCGCAAGGCCGTCAGGCCACGCTGCACCTGCAAGGAGCTGCGTAGGACATGGACGTGGAGGAGGAGCACAGGCACATCATGCGGTGATGATTGAGGTCGCGGTGCGTCGCGGTGTGTCTTGTCAGGGTGTGCAAGCTTGCTGCGGTGCGCCCGGGTCAACTCCAACTCCAAGCCAAACCCTAAGCCCTCACCTGGTGTCCGCCAGCATGGTGCGCAACTCGTTGGGCTTGAGCAGTGTCAGGTCGTTGCGACCCCGCCCTGCACCTGCAGGCACACACACCACAATGCGGGGCTGACGGTGAACACTGGCCAGTCCTCACCGCAGTTCGTCCCTCGCAGCCACAAGTCCATCTCTACCCAGTCTCCCTCACTAGAACAGCCTGCGGCACACGATGCATGCATGCTCTGGCCTGGGCTGGTGCCTGATCTTTCCTCGCTGCTGACCCGTGCTGCCTTGGTTGCTGCGGCCTGAAGCCCCGTTTGCAACCCACACACACACACGATTGCCATGCCGCACCCAAGCCTTTTTTCGACGTACCAGCGCCGTCCATGAGCTGTGCCGCCTGGAACTTGCGCAGCTGCAGCCCCTCGCCGCGCACACGCTCACGCGCCCCCTCACCACCCGCCCCCTCACCACCCGCCCCCTCACCACCCGCAGGCAGCACCTGCCCGCCTGCCTGCCTGCCCTGCCTGGCAGCGCCCGGCTTGCGTGCGGCATTCGCACGGTTGCTTGGGGCCCCTGGGGGTAAAGGGGGCAGCAGGGCGGGCCCGGGCACACCACGTGCAGCGGCTGGCTGCAGCTGCTCCGCCGCAGGTGGCTGCTGCTCTGCCGCTGGTGGCTGTGGTGGTGGCGGTTGCTGCTGCAGGCGGGCTGAGGCACGTCGTGCTGACGGGGCTTGCACCCGCTCCACCGCCACCTCCCCCGCCCGCTCCTCCCCCGCAGGCGCCTGCTCTGCGGCTGGCTCTCCAGGTGCCACACCTCCCTCAGCATCCACAGGGCCACCACCCACTTCCACGCCCTGCGTCGCCTGCTGCGCTGCTGGAGTGTCCCCGCCCATACCCTCACCACCCAAGCCCATGTCCATGTCGTCGTCATGCCCTAAACCAAGCCCTAGGTTGGGCGGCCTCAGTAGCAGGTCATCTGCCACTGCCGCCTGCAAGTCAAGGTCCATGTCCATCAGCCCGCTGCCACTGCCCGCCCGCCCACCGGACGGCACCTCGCCCTCATCACGACGCAGCAGCCGCGGACGCTGCAGCGTCGCCAGCACCCCCGCCCGGCTGCCCTGATGGCTCCCCGGCCCCGCCCACTCCTGCCCCGCCCCACCCCCGCTCAGGCGCTTGCTGGCCCGCCCCGTGGAGGGCGTGTTGGCGCCGCCCGCCCACGGCCCCATGCCGCCCGCGTCACCCAACGCGTCCTGCAGTGGGGCCAGGAGGTGCGCGGTGGAGCGTGGCTGCAGGCGGGCCGCTGGCCCCGCGTCACGCGCCACCTCCACCTCAATGTCGTCCGCCGGGAGGCCCAACAGGTCAAACATCTCAGCGCCAGCGGCACCTGCCACAGTGTCGGAGCATATGAATGGACACACGACGTCACGCTCGCATGCTGCTGTGTGTCAACCAATGTGCCTCCAGGATGGATGCCAGCAAAACAGGGTGGAAGGAGCACATGTGTCAACCCACCAGCGTCGGGAGCAAACACCTCGTCCTCCTCGTACGGCAGCGGGGCGTTCTCATTAGGCAGCAGCGGCTGCATCACCCCTCCTCCCAGCCCTCCCAGTGGCGCCACTCCCACCCCCGGCAGCATGCCCACGGATACTGACCCCGCCCTGGCCGCCCTGCGGGGATGCGGCTTGCCCTGCTGCGACGCTGAGGCAATGACGGAGGACGCTACAGCCGCAAACAGGGACTCTGCCTGGCTGCCGCTGGTGGCGCGTGATGCAGGCCACTGCTTGCCCGGCGTCAGGCCCACAACCCCTCCTCCTCCTCCTCCGCTCATGGCCCCACGGCGGTCCCGCTGCTGGTCCCGAGCGGGGCGCACGTCATCATCCTCCTGCTCTGCTGCCGCCTCCTTTGCCTGTTGCTGCTGCTTGAGGCTGGAGCGGGTCATGCGCGCCGCACCCCGCTGCTGCACGGCCGTGTCCGCGTCGTTGTTCAGCCGCGAGGCACTGCTGTTGGCGGGGCGGCGCAGCAGTGCTGCTGCTGGGCCAGCCGGCAGGGCCTGCAGGGGTAGAAGCGCCTCCCGCCAGGCGGTGGCGCCACCTGGGCCAATGCCCTCCTCCGCGCCACGCATGAGCAGCCTCTGGCCGCCGCCGTCTGGCAGCAGCGTGACGGCGCGTGGGAGGATGGGGTTGGCGTGCAGGTGCAGCAGCTGAGCTTCTGCCAGGTCGACCATGGCGCCCCAGGTCGTGGCGGGGTCCTGCTGGGCCGCACCGCCGGGGGCAGGCAAGGCGGGGAGGCCGGCTGGAAGCATGTATGCGCCCTGCGCGTTGGGCTGGCCCATCGCTGCGTGGAAGGCCAACTGGAGCTGCAGCAGCGCCTCTTGGCAGTCCTGCGTGGCGGTGAGAGAGAGTCAACGTTAGTGAGCCTGCTGGGCCGCGGCGCGTTGTGTACGCTGCGACCACGCAACGTTTGCCCACCTGCTGCAGGTAGCCGACTTGCTTGCTGTAGAGGCGCACGAGCCCGAGCAGCAGCTGGCCGGAGAGGCGCAGCGCCAGGGGCGTCTCAGGGTGCAGCAGCGCCTCCACTGCCAGCTCCAGCCGCAGGCGCGCCACCTGTGCAGTTGCCCAGTGCGCAAAACAGCGCCCCCACTGATGTGAGGCCACGTTGTTGTTGAGCGGCAGTGCCGCTTGCACTGAGAAGCACCGTCAACGAACTTGCGCAGAGCCCCCACAGCAGCACTTGAAGCGCACCTGGCTGCGCTTGAGCTGCTGGTGCATGTGCGCGGCCAGCCATACGAGGCCCAGCGGGCCTCGCCGCGCGAGGATTTGCTCCGAGTAAAACATCGCTTGAGCGGCTCCTCTGTCACGAGCGTCGCCGCTGCTCAGAAGCGATGCTGGTACGCGTGCATTGCGCGCAGTGTGAGCTCTCCATGCGCTTTCGACATCGCAAATCGTTGCGGTCTACGGGCACACAGATTGAACTTTCGAATGTGTGCGGAGCCGTGCGGTGAAGTGTAAAGTCCTCGAAGCGTGCCCCTTCGCTCGCGATGGCGACATGCTATGAGGCGCGGCAACGACAGCACCCACCGTGGGCCTACCCTGCCCGCGGCGCTGCTGAACGCGCTTGGCGACGGCGCCGGCACCTCACCCTCGCGCAGGCCACGCGGAGGAGGAGGCGCAGGGCGAGGCCTGTCACGGAAAGCGTTGCGGAGGGAGCAGCGCCATGGCAAGAAGGCGTCGCGGGAGGCGCACCAGGTGGCGCGAGCTTCGGCAGGACGTGCAAGCCTTGGCCCGGTGCGTGCCATCATCTCGCCGTCACAGCAACATCAGCATGAGCAGCACGTTGAGCACCTGTGCTGGGTTGTGCTATGTGCTGTGCAGGCACACCAGCAGCCGGGAGCGCCTCCCGCTCGTGGGGCAGGGCGAGGAGCGCGGCCGCAGCATCAGCAGCAGCGCGGTAGCTCAGCAGCACCCTCCAGAGGCGCGCACGTAGGCAGCAGCAGTCAGCAGCGCAGCATCCAGCATGCGCCTGCTGCTGCACCCGACCGCAAGCGGCCGGCGGCACCTCCGAGCCGGTCCTCCGGCCCAGATGCCAAGCGCACCAGGTACGTGCGACCTGCACACTGCATCTCACATCTCACACCCGCAGGCCCACACTCTTTGTGGGCAGTGGCGGCCCAGCAAGTACACGCTGTGGGGCGCACCGTGGCGTGCAGGTTTGAGGAGCTCCTGCCGGGTGGTGCGGCCAGTGGGGCCGTGGATGGCGTGCTGGGCGTCAACACCAGCGCGGCGTACCTGGCAGACCTGCGCACGGCCAGGGACCTGGAGCGCAGGTTGGGCATCAAGCGGGTGCGCTGGTCCTGATGGGATTGGGAGCGAGCAGCACGGGGAGTCCGCAGCCATGCAGTGAGCATGAGTAGCGCCTGGAGGGGGCAGGGCCCTGCTGTATGGCCCCTGCCAATACGGCAGGTGCTGTGTATCGCACACCTCCCTGGCCCCTATGCTGGTGCGCTCAACGTGACGTGACGTGCAGGGTGGCACGCTCAAGGGTCCGGAAGACGGGCTGCCTGGCCTCCTCAAGGGGCTGAGCAGCGCCACGCCGCAGCTTCTGCCCAGCTACCTGACGGGTCCGGCGGCGGAGCAGGCACGCACGCTGCTGGGGGCTGGCGGGGCAGAAGGGGAGGAGGAGGACGAGGAGGAGGGGGAGGAGGAGGGAGAGGATGAGGATGAGGATGATGACATGATGTTAGGTGACTCAGATGAGGGTGAGGAGGGCATGAGCGAGGAGGAGGCAGGCATGGATGGCAGCAGTGATGAGCAGGATGCGCTTGATGAGGATGAGGATGAGGATGGCACAGCGGGGGAAGGGGATGAGGGCGAGGAGGAGTCGGATGGGGATGCGGGGTTTGCTGGCCTGATGGGCAGCGACAGTGAAGGCAGTGAGGGCGACCTTGATGGGGCGCTGGTGGGCGAGGAGGGGGAGGATGAGGGTGAGGACGGGGAGATGGAGGAGCAGTCAGAGGAGGACGAGGACGGGGACGAGGACGAGGAGGAAGGCAGTGAGGGTGATGTGGCCGCAGCGGCAGCGCCGGCCAAGGCAGAGCCCTCTGCAGGGCGGTACGTGCCGCCTGCACTGCGCGCCCAGCAGCAGGGCGCTGGCGGTGGGGCGGCGGGGGCGGTGGAGCGTCGGGTCACGGGCCTGCTCAACAGGTGACTTGGTGGGGTGTGTGGGTAGGTGCTGGGTAGGGCGTTGTTGCGTTGTCACGTCACAGCAGGTCAAGGCGGCAGGCCCGGGTGCCCGTCACAAGCCCTGAGCCGCATGCATGACTGTGCGTCGCGGCATGCGCACCTGCTGCCTGTGTGCAGGCTTGCCGATTCCAACCTTCAGAGTATCGTCAAGGATCTGGCTGACCTGTACGGCGACAGCAGGAGAGCCGTCACAACCGCCGTCGTGCAGCAGCTCATACAGGTGCGCCCTTGGACTCCCCTTGGGGCTTTCAGGAGGCACGCCCTGGTGTTAGGCCATATCGACACCTGTTGGCACTATACGCACATGGGTGAGGTGCCTGTCACCAGCGTGCCGTGTGCGGTGGTGGTGGCGTGTGCAGGCTGCCGTGCACGGGCCGCGCGCCACGCCCGCATTCGCCACGGCGGCGGCGGCGTTGGTGGCGGGTCTGGCGGGCACGGTGGGCGCTGCTGAGATGAGCGCTGGCTTTTTGGAGGGGGCGGCGCAGCAGCTGGAGGCTGCGGTCAAGGCGGATGACAGGTGAGCAGCAGCAGCCTGGGGAGAGCCGCTACTCTGTGCAGCCAGGAGCTGTCAGGGGCTTGCTTGCTGGGAGGACAGCGCCCGGGTGTCCATATTTGTGTTGTGCTCCGTCGCCGCTCGTTTGTGTGCTGCACCGCAGCCTTTCGTCGCACAACCTGATGCACCTTCTGGCCAGCTGCCAGGCGGTGGGCCTGGTGTCGCCCGACCTCATGTACGGCCTGCTCAGGCACCTGCTGAAGCGCTTCACGGAGCACGACGTGCAGCTCATCGTGAGTGGCAGGTGTTTGATGCACGCCACTGAGAGCGCGGCTGCCACTCTCGCTTCGAGAGCTGCTGCAAAGGAGTGTGCGAGCTGGCACCTGGGGTGCGCTGTGCCCACCCACGCGCTTTTGCTCCCCGCGCTGCACGTGCAGGTGACGCTGCTCACAAGCCGTGGGCTGGCGCTCCGCGGCGCCGACCCTGCCGCCATGAAAGAGTTTGTCCTGGCCGTCAGCACCAAGGTGTCAGCCATGCACGCAGCCTCCACCACCACCACCACCGCCGCTACCACCAAGGGAGGTGCTGCTGTCAAGGGCGCCGGCAAGAGCGCCGCTGGCAGCACAGGCGCAGGTGCTAACGGCAGTGGCACTGGCACTGGCCTGAGCGCGCGCGCCCGGCTGATGCTGGAGCTGGTGATTGACGTGAAGAACAACCGGGCCACACGCGCGGCGGGGGGCGGCGGGGGCGGCAAGGGCAAGCAGCAGGGCGGCATTTCGATCAGCGTGGGCCCGGCGACGGCGGCGTGGCTGAGGGGGTGCCAGGTGGACCGGGTGGCGGTGCGGGGCATCACATGGGACAAGCTGCTGCTGCCGGGCAAGAAGGGTGAGGATGGGTGATGAACGCACTGATGCAGGTCTGTGTACGTGCACAGCAGTCACCTACTGTTGCTTGGGGAAATGAGTCACGGCGGGCTCGCCGGCAAAGCATCAGCGGGTGCTGTTATTCTGTTTGCACGCAGGCATGTGGTGGCTGCCGGCAGCCGGTGAGGCCTTGATCGGCCGCGGCGGCGGCGGAGCGGGGGCAGCAGGAGGTGGTGCAGGCGGCGGTGGTGGCAGCATGGCTCAGCAGCTGCTAGCGCTGGCGGGCGGGGAGGGGCTAGAGGGCGGGGGGGAGGCGGAGGCGGCGCAGCTGCTGGCGCTTGCTTCGGCGCAGCGCATGAACACGGACGTGCGGCGCGCTGTGTTTGTGGCTGTGATGGGGGCGGCGGATGTGGTGCACGCGCACGAGCGCCTGCTGCGCCTGCCGCTCAAGGTGAGGGGAGGGGTGCCTCTGGGTGCTGGGGTGCTGTACGGCGGCTCTGGCAGCAGCAACGACGTTAAGCCCCTGGTGCTTGACGCGCATACTTGTCAGGGAGAGTATGCAACACTGCGTGCCGCCGCTTGGCTGCCGCTGTCCGTGTGTGCGCGTTTGTGCAGGGAGAGCAGCAGCGCGAGGTGGTGCGCGTGGTGGTGGACTGCTGCCTGCACGAGGAGACGTACAACCCTTTTTACGCCCTGCTCATCGCCCGGCTAGCCACGCACAGCAAGGTAAGGAGGGCTACAGGTAGCTGCATGGCGCGTGTGTCGAGTCGTGCATCATCCGGCACGGCCACCTCATTGATGCTCTCGTCGTGAGTGTTTGATGCTCACGACACACAAACAATCCACTAAGGCCCAGGCCACAAGCGATGAGCCTGTGCGTAGCATGAGGCCAGGCTGGGCTGTGGTGTTCAGGAGCTCAGGCGTCAACCCTCACAGCTTGGAACCGTGCGCCACCTGGCTGCAGGCGCACCGCCTGACGGCGCAGTTCTGCATGTGGGACCAGTACAAGGTGCTTTCAGAGCTGAGCCCCGTGGCGCTGACGCACCTGGCCCGCCTGCACGCCACGCTGGTCGTCAAGGACGTCTTGCCGCTCACCTGCCTCAAGGTAGGATGTGGCGCTCGCTACGTTTGCTGATGCGACCGCACCTCGCCTTGGGGCCAGGCTTACGGTGCTGCACCAACTTGACTGCAGGTGTTTGAAATCAGCGGGGCGATTGAGGCCAAGCCGCTCTTCTTCCTGCGGCTGCTGCTGCAGCACGTGCTGGCCGCCTGCCGGGACACGCAGCAGGTGCGCAGGCTGACGGGAGGGGTGCAGCTGCCACCTGTAGTGCTGCACTCAAGCGTATGGCTGAGCCACCTCCTGCAGGTGTCCGAGGTGTTCGGCCGAGTGAGCCAGGTGGCGGGGACGTCCAAGCTCATGACAGTTGACGCCCCCGCCACGAGCACCAGCCAGCTGCAGTCCGGCCTGATGGTCTTCATCCGCACCAAGCTGGGCCCATGGCTGGCTGACCAGGTGAGGCTGTGTGCAGTGGGGAGGGGCACTCCGACGCGGGGTGGCGCGGCTGACGTGGCGTGCGACCTCGCTCCCCACGGATCCGCATGCAGGATCCGGATGCGCGCGTGGGCAAGGTCACCATGGACGAGCTGCTGCTGCGCCTGCGTGCCGCCGAGGCGGTCTTGGCCAAGGGCGGGAGGCAGTGAGAGATCACACCTTTACTACGTCACTGGCTCTTCTGTGCAGTCCTGTGCGATAGGCGAGCTAGCAGCGCGTGAACGAGCTGGCTGCTGCTGAACTGCCGGACGTGCTGGTTCCTGCCGCTCGGACGGGTGCAAGTGATGGAGCTGCTCGAGCAGCGCGTCGATCAGCGCAGAGCAGCACGACCATGATGCAGCCACAGCAGTGACTCCATCCATGGCTGCAGCGTCGCCGGGCTCGCTCGCTCGTCCGCCCTGCGCTGCTCGGCGCAGCTCGCTCCCTCCCGCAGCAGCAGCGGCGCGTGCAGGTGCGCGTTGGTGCAGTGCAGAAGGCTGGTCGTTTCCTGCAGGCCGGCCGTGCCTGGATGGCACCGATGGCCGAGTTCTTGACCTCCGTGCCAAGTGCAGGTGCAAGCGGCGGCATCGGAGCAGCGCACGCACTGGCTGCTGCAGCAGTGTCAACAGCAACAGCAACTGCCTTCCAGCAGCACCAGGGCATGGAGGTTCACGCCCCCGCCGTGCGGCCGGCCGCCATCGTGCTGCTGCCATCCGCAGTCGCCACCGTCGTGCCATCCAGCCACAACCACTACAGCACCACCAAGCAGCACGCCCAGCAGCACCACGAGCAGCACCACGACCTGTCGGAGTCCGTGCGGCGGCGGGCGCCACGGCAGCCACGCCCATCCGCCCAAGATGCGCCACCGCCCGTCGCCAACCAAAGCACCGCCGCAGCGCTACCGCTGCCTCTCCCGCCGGCAGTGCTCATGGGCCTCATCAAGCAGTGCTCAGATCTGCAGCAGCTCGCCCACGTGGTGGAGCAGCGCGGCGCAGAGTTCAACGCCCTCCACGCCAGCGCCGCCCTGACGCACTTTGCTCAGCGCGTCACACAGGGCGCCACACACGCTGCAGGCGCACGGGGGCCCCACGGCGTGCAGCCACACGAGCAGCAGCTGGCCACACGGCTGGTGCAGCGGGTGTGGCATCAGCGGGCGCAGCTGCAGGCCAGGCAGGTGGCAAACGTGCTGTGGGCACTGTCCCGCCTCCACAGCACCGGGCACCTCCCACCCACCGAGCAAGGCCACACATGGAGCCCCTCGCCTACGTGGCCGGCGGCCAGCCACGGCAACGGCAACGGCGCTGCCCCACAGCAGCACCTGCCTCGCTTTGCGGATGTCAGCAACAGCGCAGCGAGCAGCACCTGGCACCTGCAGCTGGTGCCCTTCCTAGCGCAGCAGGGCCACCGCAAGCTGCAGCAGCTGCAGCCGCAGGAGCTGTCCAGCATGCTCTACGCCCTGGCTCAGCTGCACTACGCCCCCGCCAGCACCAAGTGGCTCACAGACGGGCTGCGGGCGGCACGGCAACAGCTCAGCAGCATGACGCCGCAGGGCGTGGCCAACACCATGTGGGCCGTCTCCCACTGGGTGGTCTGCTGCGACACCATCGCGCCTGGCACGCAACACCCTAGCACGTGGCGCCTGTGCACGCCGTTGCAGCCGCAGCACGACGGCAGCACCACCCCCACCAGCACGCGCCAACCAGGGTCAGCAGCCGCCCAGTCGCACGTGGGAGCAGAGGCTTCGGCGCTCCTGTCAGAGTTGTTCAGAGTCAGCGCAGCGCACATGCCTGTAGAGGCAGCCAGCACTAGCGGGAGCCAGCAAGGCAGCGGCGCCTGGTTCAGCCAGCAGCACAGCAGACAGGACGCGCCCAGCGCACCCGCACCCTCGTCCTCAGGTCCTGGCGGTGCAGGCGCAGCGCTGCTGCAGCCGTGGCACGGCAAGGGGCGGGCAGGCGTGGCGCAGCCAGGCGGCAATGGCAGCACCCGGCCAACCGCTGGCAGCCATGGCAGCGGCCTGCCGGCAGTCGCCACCACCAGCAGTGATGTTGGCAACGGCCATAGCACTCACCAGCAGCAGCAGCAGCAGCAGCAGGACGGCACAGGACCCTCCCCCTGGCCGCTGCCCACGCTGATCGTCGTGGCATGGACCTGCGCCCGCATGCAGGTGCGCGCCCAGCACCACGCAGACACTGCGCTGTGGTGGTGCAGCCGAATGTGCGCACACGCTGCCCGGCTGCCCTGATGGCTCACGCGTTGACCCTGCACGCTGCCTGTTGTCGTGGCACACGCAGGTGCTGCCGCCAGTGGCGTGGAGGACCAGCCTCGCTGCCGCCACCTTCCCCCACCTGCCCCAACTGAATGCCCAGGACGCGGCACACCTTGCCTGGGCTGCCGCCACATGGGAGGGCCTCCTGGGCCACCATCCACATGACGACGCTGCACACACCTCCCTCGTCCACGAGGAGCGGCCCACAGGCACCCACCCCATGCCTCCTCATGCACAACAGCAGCAGCAGCAGCACCAGCAGCAGGCGCATGCCACTGGAAAGGATGGGGCCTCTGGCGGCGGCGCAGTGGGTAGCCAGAGTAGCAGCTGCACCAGTGCCAGTGGTGCCATCATGCCCCCCGTGTGGCTCACGCGGCTGGGTGGGCGTGTGGCAGACCTCATGGTGCACCTCACCTCCATGCCATGGCCTCCTACACACCACAACCACACGGCAGCGCTGCGCAGCAGAGGCGGGCCCCCACCCTCCGGGCACCCTCACGCCGCTGCTCACACTCACTCCGCACCCTCGCTTGCAGCGTGGGCTGCAGCGGGTGCGGACGGCGTGTCGCGTGCGAGGGCGTTGCCTACGTTGCTGTGGGCGGCGCAGCGGCTGCGGCTGCAGGTGGGGCCACGGCAGCGGCGCAGGGTGATGCTCAACCTGCTGCGCTACTCTGGCAGTGGTGATGGTGATGGTGGTGGCGGTGGCGGTGGAGGCATGATGGTGCGTGAGCTGCTCCTGGCGTGTGCGCTGGAGCAGACGGCGACCCAGCAGCAGCAGCAGCAGCAGCAGGCAGAGGTGAGGCGGCGGCAGCAGCTGGCGCAGCAGTCACGGCTGCACCACCACCACCACCACCACCACCCCCGACATGGGTCAGGGTCAGCACGGCCACAGCACGCTCAAGCATCCTTTGATGACGCACCAGGCGGCTACACAGCCCACGCCAACGCTGCTCACATGCCAGCTTCACCATTAGCAGCTGGTGAGAGCAGCAGCGGTGGCCACCCACAGTTCCATGTCACGTCACGAGGGCGGGGTGAGCATGAGGGCGCATCAGGGCATGATGCAGGCTCAGCCCCTCAGCCAGGGGAGCAAGGGAAGGCGAGCAGGGAAGCACGTGATGCACAGCTTGGGACGCAGTCTGCTTCGGGTGCGTCAGTGGCCAGCAGCCCCCTCGCGCACAGGCTGCTGTGGAAAGCGGCCCGGCACCTGGGGGCAGGCGAGACCACTGCACGGCAGCAGCAGCCCAACGGCACCACCAGCGCGGCGGAGCAGGCGCAGGAGCAGCGTCTGCGCGTGCAGCTGCTGCAGCTGACTGCCCACACGCCGCAGCTGCGCCTGCCTACGGCACGCAAGGCGTGGCGGGCGGTCCGGGCTGGCCTACGCATGCACCACCACCACTACGCCCACCAACCTCGTCACAGGAGTCACACTTCTCACCATGGCCCAGGCAGCAGTAGCACAGCCCCACCACCACCAGCACCAGCAGCAGCAGTGACCTCGCCACCAGCAGCGGCAGGAGGCTGCTGGACGCCCCGGCAAGCCTCCCAGCTGCTGCGTGCCGCGGCGCAAACTGGCTTCCATGCCCCTGCCCGCGACCTGGCAGCGCTGGCCAGCCTGGCTCTCAGCACCACTCAGCCGGGTGTGGGTGTGGGTGTGAGTGCTGGTGTGGGTGAGGGGTGCGTGGGTGTGGAGCAGCAGCACGTAGGGGAGGCTCAGCAGCAGCTGGCTGATGTGGCGTGGGCACTGCACAGCGTGGCGCAGGCGTCACGCTACAGCTGGGGACACCGGCTCACCCTCACTGGCTGCGCACAGGTGCGGCGTCCGATGGGAGAGGCAGGCGCTTTGCAGGGGCAGGGCCATGCTGCAGTGGCAGAGCTGCGTGCGATGAGCTACACTTCAACGTGCTTACGCTGCATGTAGCTGACAGTGCTGCCCTGTGATGTTTGGCGTGGCTGTGCGCACACAGGCGCGTGGCATGTGGCAGAAAGCCCTAACCGGCGCCCTACACCTGATGGACGCCGCCGCGGAGCACCAGTCAGCGCACCTTCCCAGCAGCTCCTCCTCCCCCTCGGCCGCAGCGTTGCCAGTGGGTGACGCGGCTGCCGTGGTGCTGTGGGCGGCGGTGGAGGCCATGTTACCCACCATCACCCGCCAGGTGTCTGCCCAGCGGCACGCCAGCAGGTCGGGGACAGGAGCCAGGACCAGCACACCTCTCCACGCCCAGGCAAACTACCAACCATCATCAGCATCATCAGCAGCAGCACTGTCGTCATCAGTAGCTACTCACCAGCACGGCAGCAACTGCTCTGAGCAGCAGCGACCTCTCCTTTGGCGCTCACTGGCCCTATCCCGCGCTCCTCTACTGGTGCTGGCACCCTGGGCGCGGCGGGCCCACAGCAGTAGCCGCAGCACCAGCACTAGCAGTGACAAGGCGGTCACAAGCACACAACGGGCGGCAGCCGAGCACCCTGGCTCCCCGGCAGCAGCAGCAGCAGCAGCAGCAGCAGCAGCATCTCCATCGCAGCAGCAGCCAGGTGGCGGACACAGCGGCGCGGGCGGCAGCCGTGCTGCGGTGCTGCTGGCCTGGGTGCGGCGGTGCGCCACCCTGGCTGGCGGGGTCAGGGTGCCGGCGCTGCTGCTGCTGGCCTCCTCCCTGGCCCGGCTCACTCCCGGGGTGCCACAGGGCGCGGAGGGGAGGCCTGGGCAGGAACTGCGCAGCGCGCTTTGCACGCTGGGGGGCGCCGTCGTCAACAGGTGTGGTGTACACGCAGGAGTAGTGCCAGTGCCAATGCACCAGCTGTAAGAGGGAGACATTCGCCAACGACAGCGTGTGGCCGCATATTGCTCGCGTGCGCAGGTCCCGTGTGCTGGCCCCGCACATGAGCCCCAGGCAGCTGGAGCTCCTCGCTTCCTGCCTCTCCCGCGCTCTGCCACACCTAGCCGCTGGCAGCGAGGGCGAGCACGCGGTGGAGCTGAGGCGGGGCGTGCGGGCGTTGACGCGGCGTCTGGAGGAGCAGTGGGAGCTGCGCAGCGCCGCCGTACAGAGGGGACAGGGCGCGCGCATGCGCACCAGCGTGCTCAGGCTGCAGCGGATTGCTGCTTGACCTGCCAGGATCATCGATCAATGACTTTCTCAATGCAAACCGACGCAGAACGACGCAGAAAGAGAAGCGAGACGAAACAGTAGTGTGCGCGATGGCGGCGAGCAATGACCGCGTGCTGGGCATCTTCAAGCAGGGCGGCAAGATCAAGAGCGAGTGCAGCAGGAGGAGGGAGGCGGCAGCACTCGCGCAGGGGAGCAAGCCATTGGCAGCCGTTGGTCATCATCGCAGCTCATGCATCCATGCACGCATGCACAGGTGGCACCGCCAAGCCAGCGGGAGCAGCAGCCGTGGGCAGCGTGGCGCCGGCCACCGGACCGCAGGCCATTTTGGGCACCAGCAAGCTCGTGATCAACTGCCTGAGCTGCGGCAAGATCTACGACTGCCGCAATCTGCAGCACCCGGACGTCGCCAAGCTCCTAGGTGCGCCCTGGGCAGGTGCGGCTGCGCACGAGCACGAGCCGCGGTGCAGAACGCCCTGCCACTGCTGCTGCTGCTGCTGCTGCTGCTGCTGCTGCTGCTGCAACCTGCTGCGCAGAGCGCAAGGGCCTGTGCACGTATTGCGGCCGTCAGATATCCCGCAGCGCTGCAGCAGCTGCATTCAGCCCAACGGACGCGCCGCCGTCGTCCGAGCCCCAAGGCGACGTCAAGGTGGCCACCACCTCATCAGCTGTCGGCGCGCAGGACGCGGAAGCGCAGGCGGCGGCGGTGGCGTTCAAGGACCGGTTGGTGCAGTACAACAAGGAAAGGTGCGGCGCGGGACGGGTGGGGCAGGGTGGCCCTACCTGGCCCTGCCAGACGGCAGGTGGGATGCAGCTGGACGATTGCCACGTGTGAATGTACCACCTCCTGCGCCTGTCTTGCCCCACCCGCCTCACCTGCTGTCTGACCCCCATGGACCCTAGACCCACTGCCCCACCACCTGCCCCACGCCGCCACCCATTGTCCCTCTCCACCTCCACCCTCCACCTCACCTCACCTCTTCCCTCCCGTCCCCCACTCTCTCCCTGCCCCCGCAGCACGCGGCGCACAGCCGTGATCGACGACCAGTCCGACTATTTTGAGGTGGACTCCAACGCCTGGCTCACCGACGAGGAAAAGCAGCGCCTGCGCGAGAGGCAGCGCCTGGAGCAAGCCGCCGATGAGGCGCGACGCAAAACCTCGCGGCTGGCCCTCACCATCGACCTGCTGGGCCGCAGGGTGATGCTGGCGGACCCGTTGCAGGCGCACCTGGCCACCCAAGCGGGCACTGCCAGCGTTTCCTTCCGCACGGGGGATGACGCGCTGGTGTCAACCTACCAGGGGCCGGATAAAACAGGCAACGCTGCGATCTGGCAGGCGCCTGCTAAACCAAGCACCGCAGGCACCGCCTCTTCCTCCTCCTCGGCAGCAGCAGCCGCATCATCATCAACGGGAGCAGCGGCGGGTGGCAGCGGGGCAGGTGCGGCAGGGGAGCAACAGCAACAGCAGCAGCAGCAGGAGGCTCTGGCCAGTGCCATGCGGGAGCTGCGCACCATGCGCGCCGGCATCAACCCTAGTGTCCCGGCGGGCAAGGCGCCAAAGTTTGTGAAGCAGGCGGGGGGTGTGGCGCCCACCACGCACGCGCACACGCACCACCACCACCAACAGCAGCACCACCAGCACCAACAGCAGCAGAAGGGCGGGGTGGGTGCGGCGGCTGGGCAGCACGCCCACCACCGCCACCATCAGCGGGGAAGCCTTACTCG
>QAXK01004356.1:0-14532 GCA_004335735.1 Chlorella sp. KRBP | reverse complement strand
CTCCACCTTGCCGTTCTCCACCGCGCTCAAAAACTCGCTGTAGCGCCACTGCGTGCCCTCGGGCAGTCCGCTTCCGCTGCCCTCGGCCTTGACCTCGGGCGCTGTGAGGCTGCCGCTGGCCGGGAACTCGAACGAGCTGGGCGCGGCGGAGCGCTCTTGGGTCACTGTGGTGGAGCTGGCTGGGGGTGGCGCGAGGTCAGCGGCGACCGCGGGGCTCACGGTGAGCGCAGCCACCAGGGAGGCCAGAGCAGCGGAGGGCAGCTTCTGGACCAGCTCAGCAGCAAGCTGGTGGCTCTGCAGGCATGGTGCAGCAGGTGAAAATTTGTGTGGCTCAACGCCTACAGGCGCGAAGCGCGCCACAATCGTGCCCCACCACACGAACAGCGTCAGGAAGCGCGCATTGGCTAGCTGAAGGCCCTGTCGTGCGTTTGTGTGGCCCTCTCGTGCTGGCAATGCGTGGCTCTGTTCAAGTGCGTGGTCCTCACCTGCTCCTTGGCGGTCGCCCTGGGCGCGCCGCGCACTGGGCGGGCCGGGACGCCAAGCACAGTGCTGCGCAGGCGCTCGGCGTTGCGGGCAGCGACGCGACGCGCCGTGCGAGAGTTGCTCAGAGCCTGCATCTTGAGATCGTGAACTTGAAGCTGGGGCGTGGAGGAGCTTGCTGTTGCTGATGCTCTTGCTGAACGATATGTGTGGTGGCAACTGCGTGGTGTGTGACCCTCTGCAGGCGCGCTTGGGCTCTTTGTGGACGGGCGTGGCACGCATGGGCGTGAGCCCTCGCGTGATCGGAGGAGGACACCGTGCACCTGAGGCCCTCCAGCTCAGCCTGCTGCTGCTGCTGCTGCTGCCAATGCGGAGCGGGTGCCCACGAACAGCACGCCACATCCTTGAGGACGGCATCCATAAGTTGCACCGCTGCACGCAGGAGCACCACACGAGTGTTGCGGCATTTGCCACCCACGAAAACTCTCTCACACACGCGCACCCTCTCACGTGCTGCTGCGCTACGCTACGGCCCTTGGTCCTCTCCATAGCTGGCCGCTGCCGCGCGTGGTGGCGCCGTCACCAGGATGACATCGCGAGCAATGAGCGAGTAGGAGAAGCGGTTGGGCATGCTGCTGTCCATGGGGCCCCTGCTGCCTGCTGGTTGGTTTTCGTCCGGCTTGGACGCCACGACTGACTTGACGATGAGCTTCTGCCCCTTGCGGACCTGGCTCATCACGGCGTGCGCCAGCGACCCAGTCACCAGAAACTGCAGCCACGGCACCAGCACCATCACACCGGGTGCACCATAACAGCGTCCCATTGGGCGTGTGTCGATCATCACGCGATGCACCGTCGACCAGGACACCACCTGCCCTGCCCACCATCACTGCTGCATCACCATGGCATGCTGCCGGCATGCACAGGCTGCTAGAGGCTGCTAGAGGACTGGCCATCACCGCGCGTTGCGACCCGCGGAACTGCCCGCTCCACCTGCCCGCTCCACCTGCCCAATCGCTCCACCACCATGGCACGCTGCCGACATGCATGCAGTCAGGAGCAAGCTGCATGCTGGATGCTCGTGTGGCGCGACCCGACCCCCCCGAGATCGTGCACCGCCGCTGACGGCGCCACGCGAACTCACGCTGTAGAACTCGGGCGGCGACTCCTGGAAGCTGCCATCGGCGAGCCGCCGACGCCTGTTCCTCGCCAGCAGGAGGTTTGTCACGGGTCGACCGCTGCGATCGACCCTCAGCACCGGGTGCGCGCAGACGTTGCCCGTGAGCATGAACGTGTTGACCTGCTCCGGCTCGTAGCGCTCCGTGGTCTCCAGCACCAGGTGCCCGCCCTGATGCCCGCCAGGCTGCTGCTGCGCCTCGGTGCTGAAGGGTGCGTGGGGAGTACTGGCCACCAGGGGCCGCAGCTGCGACACGCCTAGCTGCTGGCGCACAGCGCGCGCGAGAAAGCTGAGGGCCATGGCTAAACTTGTGCTGTGCGCCCGCTGCTGGAGGGCGGGGTGGCTCCCCATGTGGCAGCGTGTGCGTACGATTCGACAGAAATGCTGCGGAGTCTTGCAGTCCCAAGGCAGCAGTGCATGCCCCGGCAATGGATGAATAGTGACTCTGAGATGCAGTTGGGCGGACAGGCAGGAGGGTGATGGCGGAGGGCAGAGAGCAGGCGCACACCTGACGCTGACGCCTTCACGCAAAGAAGCAATGCCAAACACACACGGCTGCCACCGGCGCCGTTCTGCTGCTGCCTAGAAATGCGTGAACGAGCGCACAACAAATCAATGCTGCGGATACCATTCGTGGTTCGCGCAGCCGTGGCAGCGCTGCACTCCAGGGGCCAATCGCCCTGTTCCCCCCTCCCCACCTCCTGCACGCGACCTTGACCATGTGCGCATCACCACGGCGTTGAGTCCTGCTGTCCCATGTGAAGCGTCAGAGGCCACGCGCAGCGAGCGCGCTGCCCATGCACACACAAACGGTCATGGGTCATCAGGTCCTGGTTTGGGCGCAAGCTATACCAGCAGCGCCGCTCGCTCAAAGAAGCGCCCGCCCGCAAATACACTCAGTCACGCTCGCGTGTCTCTCACTCTCTCCGCTCTGCCCCCTGCAGGCAACCCTGCACACCTCTCTGCTAGGCGTGTGCGCCAGCGAGGCCGCTCCACCTCGGCATGCAGTGCGGCAGCCGGCACTGAGCCCCCGTCCCTGTGCACGAGCCTAGAAGTCCTCGTCCATGTTGAACGAGTGCAGCTTGCCCGTCATGCCCGCCATGACGCCGCTCTTCTGGTACTCGCCCACGCGCTTCTCAAAAAAGTTGGTCTTGCCCTGCAGAGAGAGAGGACAGCTTCCAGGAAGATGAGCCACTGGGAGCACGAGCAATGCACGCAGCGACCCAGACCCGTGCCAAGCAGAGAGCAAGCCGCACCAGCACCCAACAGGAAAACGGTGTCGATGTGCAAGCCCACGCACCTGCAGGCTGATGATCTCCATCCAGTCAAACGGGTTGGTGCTCTTGAAGTGCTTCTCGCAGCCCAGCGCCAGCAGCAGCCTGCACGCGACGCACGAGCAAGTGGCGACGGGAGCACCTGTCAGCACCGCACCTGGCATGGACCCCACCATTGCTCCACACATGCACCCGCCGCCCTCACCTGTCTGCCACGAACTCAATGTACTGGACCATGAGCTTGCTGTTCATGCCGATGAGGTCCACGGGCAGGGCGGACGTGACGAACTCGGACTCGATGCCCACAGCCTCAATGATGATGTCGCGCAGCCGCTCAGGGGTGAGCTTCTTGTTCAGGTAGCTGCAGGCACGCAGGCAGGACAACACACAACACAGGGGGCGGTCAGCAGAGCGGTGCACGGGTTGACACACCACGCACACCACGAGCAGCAGCTGCACAACCGCAGCCAAGGCTCACCGGCACCACCCGTGTGCCGCCCTCACCTGTAGAGCAGGCAGGCAAAGTCGCAGTGCAGCCCCTCGTCGCGGCTGATGAGCTCATTGCTGAAGGTGAGGCCGGGCATGAGGCCGCGCTTCTTGAGCCAATAGATGGCGCAAAAGGAGCCGGAGAAGAAGATGCCCTCCACCGCCGCAAAGGCCACCAGGCGCTCGGCGAACGACTCCGTGCTGCGCACAGGCAGAGGGGCAAGCGTGAAGGCACGTACGTTGAAGGTGCGTGAGCGAGTGCCATCGCCATGAGGAGTGCTGAGCGTTGCCAAGCTGGTGGGACATGCAATGCGGACAGTGTGGCGGCCGGCGCACGCACCTGTCGATCCACTTGAGCGCCCACTGCGCCTTCTTCTTGACGCAGGGCACCGTCTCCATGGCGTGGAACAGCTTGTCCTTCTGGTGAGGGTCCTTGATGTACGTCTCGAGCAGCAGGGAGTACATCTCGCTGTGCACGTTCTCGATGAAAATCTGGAAGCCGTAGAACGCCCGCGCCTGCGCGTACACCAAAGCACACCACCGTCAGTACACGGATCCATACCCACGCTGACATGAGCCAGAGTGTGTGAAGGCGCCAGTGCCCAGCAGCAGCACCACACACGCACCTCTGGGATCTGCACGTCCTTCATGAAGCGGCCGGCCAGGTTCTCGTTGACGATGCCGTCGCTGGAGGCGAAGAAGGCCAGCACGTGTGAGATGAAGTGCCTCTCGTCGTCCGTGAGCTTCTCCCAGTGCTTCATGTCGTCGCCAAGGTCCACTTCCTCAGCTGCCCACACAAATTCGCACGGTCAAAGCAAGACGTGGCACAACCGGTGAGCGCCTGGGCCAGGGGACTGCCAGCGCGCGCGCCCAGACCCAGCGCGCTTCCCGAGCGGCGCGCAAGACCAGCCCCACGCGTGCCTGGCGCGTGCGGCTCGGCACAGCATGGCGCAGCATGCCAAGTTGGACCAGTGGCCACTTGCTCACCGGTCCAGAAGGAGGCCTCCGCCTTCTTGTAGAACTCCCAAATCGGCTTGTAGCGCACGGGGAACATGCAGAACCTGCGCAGGCGCGCGGCACGCTCACAACATCTTGACAATCTCGACGACGAGAGCGTCGCGCGAATTGGAACAAGAGCCCAGCAAAACACAGGTGCGAGCCGCGCACCTGTCGGGGTTCTCGTCCAGCAGCGGCTCGCCCTGGGCTGCGGGCTGCTGCTCCTGGGGCTCCTGCTGCGCGATGGCCTCCTCCTCCTGCTGCACCTCCTGCTCCGCGGTGGCGGCAGTCGCAGCAGCCTTCACGGGCAGCGGCAGCGCAGCCTTCTGCTGGTCCTTGGCGGTGTCCTGCTGCTTGTTGAGCAGCTCGCCGAGCACGGCCCTGCTGCTGGGCACGGCCATTCCTAACTGTGGAGAGGTGCCGAAGAGGACTTCGCTGCGCTTGCTGCTGTGTGCGTGCGGGTGAGTTTGTTTCTGCGTTTTTGGCGAGGTGCGGACTCAAGTAGTTCGAGTGTTCGAATCCATGCACCAGGGTGTGCTGAGGGTTATTGCAGAAACAACATCATCAAGGTTGGGCAGCAACAGCACGGCTCAGCTGTCGATGTTCTTGGGCTGGTTGGCCTGGAAGAGGAAGGGCAGGTGCGCGTTGGTCGCCTTGTCAATGTTGATGCGCTGCTGCCGTGCCTTCTTCTGCCGTTCCCGGGGGCCCTGCAGCTGCGTCCGCTTGATGGGCTGGTTGGCCAGCGCTGACCGCAGGCCTGCATTGCGCGTAACGGCACTTTGGCACACGCATCAGTCAGTCAACCACCCACGCGGACTCCGCGCGCCATCGTCATCACAGCCCTGGCACGCGTCGCCGCCGCACCTGACTTGTTGACTGCTGCCTGGAGCTCGTGCATGTCCGCCGGCACGTGGTCCTTGACGTGCTCCTGGCACACCTCGAACCACAGCGCGCGCACGTCCTCCTGCACCCCTTCCTGGTTCATCATGTCGCGCACAAACACAGTCTCCTGCGCGGCCGCACGCAGAAGCAGTCCAGCAGGGAACAGGAAAGGAACGTTTTTGCTCCATGTTCTGCTTTCCTCCTCACCTCCATGCCCCCATGCTAACCTGCCCCCATGCTAACCTGTGCTCCCCACTCATCCACTCACCCACCCACCCACCTTTTCCGGGTCGGTGTGCCCGAAGATGAAGATCTTGCCCTCCTGCTTGAGCTCGGCCAGGTCCTCGGGCGCCTTGAGGTAGCACCGCCGCAACTGGTCGGCCAGCACCGCCGGGCCCTTGTCGCGCACGTAGTTGAGCAGGCCCACTTTATCGCGGATGCCCGCGATCTCAGGCAGGTACGAGTACCACCGCGCCGGTGCTGCGGGCGTGGGCGCCGCCGCCTTGCCCTCAGGCGTGCTGGGCGCACCCTCCCACGTGATGCGCTCGTGGCGGTGCACCTCGCGCAGCAGCTGCATGTCGGTGGCCAGGTTCAGCCGCGTGACCTGCAGCAGCTCTGCGGGAGTCACCCGGTTGCCGTTGCGCGCCAGCAGCGCGTCCAACACGTCCTTTTGACGCTTGAGCAGAGGCGCCGTGGACGGGTCGTGGATCGGCGCGCTGTAGTTCATCGACCCCGTCAAGCTGATGCCTGTGCCGCTGGGCGTGGCGGCGCCGGAAGAGGAGCCGGCGCCACCACCACCACCAGCTGAAGGATGGCCGATTCGGGAGCTCAGGGCGGAAGGCTTGGTGCCCGTCGGGAGCCCGTCGGGGGTGCCGCCCTGCGCTTGGGCATGCAGGCACAGGTGTGATGCTTCAGGCACGGCTGCGTGCTCCTTAACGCGTCTTACGTGAGAGTGCTGGGGCCTCCGGAGCTGGTTTGCTGCGCGGCGTGTGCCAGCGACCCGCACCACCCGCAAGGCTATCGCAAGGCCATCAGGAGCACGCGGAGTGCAGCACCTTGAGCTTGGACTTGGTTGCTGACTGCGCCTTGGGCTTGGCGGGGGGCTTTTTCTTCTTGTCCGGGTCCGCCGCGCTGGACACGGGCGGCTTGCTGTTCAGCTGAGCCAGCATGGCCGTCAGGTTGGAAGCCATGGTGGCCCACTGTGGCTGCTGCGTGCTCCGGCTCCTGCTGCTTCTGCTGCTTCTGGCTCTTCTGGAGCGAGGACGGGGCTTGGGTTGGGCTTGGAGTGCCGGATTCCAGAACTGCGCGCCAGAGCTTGCGGAGCGGTGCGCACGAACGTCTGAACACACTGTCCTGCTTCAGCCCTTGAGCCGCGCCGCTCGCCTCGCCTTGAAGCAGCGGGAGCAGCAAGAGCTCCAGCGCCATGCCCAAGCGCACGACGCTCACCTTCACCAGTGAGGACGTCGGGCTCACAAACGAGGAGCGGCTCTTCGTCTACTACTGCAAGTTCACGGGCAAGCACGCCTTCACAATCGGTGCGTGCGCCCGAGACGCCCCATGCGCGCGGCAGGCGCAGTCGCATGCTGCAGCGCACAGGGAGTGCTGCTGTGCGTGCGCACATGCACATGCTGCGATCCCGCTGGCGCATGCACGGGCGGCCGCAGACTGCGACATCAACAAGCTGCCCAGGCGGCGGACGGATGGCGCGCGCATCGTGGACACAGAAAAGCACACAATGAAGCTCTACACAGACCCTGGGCCGACCAAGCTCATCCGCAGGTGCGGCGCGTCGAGCGATGGGCTCAAGCAGCGATGGGCGCGGGCGTGCTAGCTCGAGCTGTGGCACGTGCACCGTCATGCATGTGCGTGCAGGCACAACGGCAAGGTGGAGAGGCAGATACGGTTAAACGTCGGCCTGCTGCCCATCGGCTACATGTGCGTGGTGGGGGATGCAGCAAGGCCGCTGAGTGCGGGCACCTCCCGCACCCGCAGACGACAGCAGCATCAGCACACCAGTGGGACAGGCAGGCACGCGACCGCCTGCGCGTGCTCCTTACGTCTTGCTCACATGGTGCTGCAGGTCGGAGGAGGAGGGGCAGTACGTCTACGTGCTCGGAGACGCGGTGGCCACCTACGTCAACCAGGCAGTCGTCACAGGAGTGAGTGGAGAGGGAGTGTTTGGGCTTGATGATCCATTGCCTGTGGTGGGAGCTTGCCAGCAATGGAACGCCTGGAGTTGTGCTGCAAGCGCATCGTGAGGCCTTACCCGTCCTGCATCACACAGCGTGCCGCACAACCTTGCGCATGCCCTCCCTTTGGCGCGCAGGACAAGGTGCTGGTGCCGCCGTGCATACGCAAGCACGCGTCAGGCGCCACGGAGCTACGGCTGGAGATTGAGGACCGCGTGCACCGCCCTGCGCTGGTCAAGATCACGGCCGACCACGTGCGCATCCACATCACCAGCAACATCCACTCAGAAACAGTGCAGACGGTGCGTGGCCCTTCTCTCTCGGTGCTGCGTGGCTTGCGCTTGACGTGCGGCCCAGGCCGTTCTAGCGATTCGCGAACGATGGGCAATGCATCCAAGAGAACACGAGAGTGTGGGCGTGCCCTGTGGTGTGGTGCTGCAGGAGGTGCTGCAAATGATGGCCAAGGCGCTGGGGGCGCGCCTGACGCAGCTGTCGCTGCAAAAGGGCACGCGGCCAAGGTCCAAGTTCCTGGTGGTGGAGAATCTCACGCCGGACGAGGTGTTCATCAAGCTGCAAGCGTCCGTGGGACGCATCGCCACGGAGAAGAAATAGGCGCTTGGCAGTCTGCGGGTGAGGCGGGGCGACGTGCTGGGACCTGGTGGCTGGTGCACTGGGGGCATTGAGGCGTGAGGCGGGGCGCACTGACTCGTGGAGAGGCGTGTGAGAAAGGGTGACGCCCCACGTGCGCCACGCCCGCCCATTGCTTCACACACATTGCTTCACTGCACGCATTGCAACGAGAAGGAACTCTGAGAGAGCAGGAGCAGCGCCCAGGAGTCTGCAGCATCAATGGCCACGGCGGAAGCGAGCGGCGCGGCGTTCGCGCGGGCGCACAAGCAGCAGCGGCAAGAGGCAAGCGGGGCAGCAATTGCAGCTGAGGAGCTGCTCGTGCGCTGGGCGCGCCTGGTGCCGTTCACGCCCTTGTGCTGTGCGCCTCGCCTCTGCAGCTCGAAGCGAGCTTTGTGCGCCTGCTCAAGGAGCTCAAGTTCAAGCAGGCGCTGCGCACGGCGCAGACAAGTGCGTTCCTCCGCTCTGCGTGGGCCGTGCATCTGCATGCCGCACTCGCCGGACATGCAGCATCCGCTCGCACACGGCTCCCTGCTTTGCGTTGCAGTCCTGGAGCTGGAGCCGGACAACGCGCGCATCAAGGAGTTCATCCCCCTACTGGAGGAGAAGGTTGCGAATGGTGAGCGTTGGCGCTGGCGGGCGTGTGCAGCACGAGCGCCAACGGGCTTGAGAGAAGGCCGTGTGCTCACCATGGCGCTGGTGTGAGGGGGTGGGCCTGCTCTGCAGACGAGGACGATGGAGAGGAGGGCGAGGAGGACGACGGCGCAGAGGATGGTGACCAAGGCGGAGCGGAGGAGGGAGGAAGCGGCGAGTCAGATGAGGACGATGACGACGACGATGAGGATGAGGAGGAGGAGTCAGATGAGGAGGAGTCAGATGAGGACGAGGAGGACGAGGCCGCAGGCGAGGAGCAGCATGCAAGCGCCAGCCAGGGAGCAGCGGACGACAAGATTGGCGCACACCCGCCAAACGCCAGCCGCAGGCGCTGGCTCAACTCGGGTGCCGAAGGCGCTGAGCAGGTGAGATAGTGCTGGCAAGGCGGCTTGCGCGCTTGTGTACTTTGCACGCCAGGGTTGGAGGAGCAACCCAACGTGTCACCGACTCGCCCACGTTGTGCAGGGTGAGCCAAGTCATCCAACACCGCAACAAGCCGGCGGCAACGCCATTGACAGCATTTCTGCAGACGTGACACGGCTAGCCCTGGACACCAGCAACAGCCAGCTGTCCGCCACGCTGCGGCGGCGCATCCGGCAGGACCTGGCGCGCAGCATCGCCGGCCTCAAGGCAGCCCAGAGAGCTGTGTCTGACGACCCGCTGCTGGGCGCGTGATGTGCTTGTGTAAGTTTGTGTAAGAGCTTGCGAGTGGGAGACTGCTGAGGTGTAAGGCTTTGATGTGATCATGTCGGAATGCACTCCCGCAGTGCCTGGCCTCTGCGGCGCCCCACCCTCGTCAGCTCACACGGCTTGCAGGGCGCTCATGACAGTTCAGAAGTCGTCCAACAGCTTGTGCACCTTGCTGCGCGTGACGTGCGTGTTAAGGCCGCGCTGCTTGAAGACCGCCCCGCCAAAGGTGTTGGTGAAGGCGCCGGTGCTCCCAGCATACGTGTCAGGGAGGTCGAGCTGGGAGGGGGCGCGCTTGCCGTACTCACTGGCTGTCGTCTCGTACACGGGGTGCTGCTTCTTGGGGTTGTGCCTGCAGCACAGCAGCACAAGCACATAAGCACCATGACGAGAGCCAGCCAGAAGCGCAGCTGGGCACACGGCTGCTGCAGCTGGCACTGTAGCACAGTTGTGAGGCAAGCAAGGGTGCTCACTTGCGGAGGCTGGCGTCCGTCATGCGTGCCGGCAGCTCGCGCGGCCCAAACTTGACGGTGGTTGCCTGGGCAGGTCGCTGCGCGTCGGCCACCCGCTGGTCCGCCGTCACGTCAAACTTGAGCCACAGCGCCTTGGACATGGGCACTGACTCGAGCATGCGGACCACCTCCTCGTAGCCGTTGGTGACGGCGCCCGTCTCCTTGGCAGACGCCGTCACCACCGCCAGCGCCTGCGCTGCAGGGCCGCGGTTGTTCGCTGCCTCCAACTCCGCCTGCACACACAGGTAGGTGGGTGGGTGTGCATGTGGTGGTCAGGCTACACTGGTGAAGGCACCGGCAAGCCGGCCACCAGGCCACTCAAATGACGGCTGCCTTGCCGCTGCGGCGCTCACCAGCCAGTAGTCCACAAAGAGCGACGTGTAGATGAGCCCGTACCCCGTGCTGCAGTCAATGAACAGGTCGATGGGAAGGCTGTACACTGGCGCCCCCGCTGACAGCAGCTGGCTCAATAGCGCCGCTAGCTGCTTGCCCGCCGGCAGGGAGCCGCCCTCCTGTGCTGTCGCCGACACGCGTGCGAGCGCTGCAGGGGTCAGCACCGCAATGGGCGTGGCTGCTGCGGTGGAGACGCCGTCTGCAGCGCCCTGGGGTTGCAGGTCCAACGCCGCCACGCGAGGGTTGGCCTCGTTGGAGCCGCTGGCGTGCTGCACCTCGCTGTGCGGCTCCAGGCTGTAGCCAGGCGGAAGCACACAGGTGACGGCTGTGTCCTTGCCCCGGATGACGGCATGCTCCACAATCCGCTGCAAGGGGATCTCTAGGCCGTAGAAGTACGAGGCGCTGCGAGTAGGAAGGGGGGAGGTGTGTCGGGCAGTCGTCAGGTGCACACTGCGAGAGGTCAGGATGCATTGCGGCTGTGCTTGTGTGCGGGTCACCCACACGTGCACAATTGTACCTGGCTACGACCACGAAGCTGTCCTGCAGGCTGGGCACCTCGCCCAGAGCAAACTCCAGCTCCTGCAGCGGCGCCGACGTCCCCGCCCACGCCCTGTGCTGCAGCAGGTTGCCGGCCGGAAACCCGCCTGACGACGCCGTGCGGTCAGCAGCCCACTGCTGGTAGTGAGCGTGAGTGGCTGGGCTGGTCACGATGTAGACCTTGTCATGCAGCGGAAGCAGGCGCGCGCTGTGCCGCAACGCCTGGAGCCAGTAGTTCACCAGAGGCTGGCCGCCCACTGAGCTCAGGCCCGGCGCAATGCCTGCAGCACGCACACGCGTCCAAGCACGCGACTCAGGCACCGCGAAATGCGCCGTACGTGTGCTTCGAACGCAGCCTCTTCGCTCACCCTGGCTCCCTGGCGTCGTGTCCAGCAGCACGAGCTTGACCTGCGAGCGTCGGCGCGTTGCGGCATCGAGTCGAGCCTGCAAGGTCGACTCGGATGCCAGGGCGCGCGTGCCGTCGTGCCGGTCCCGATCAGCAAGCACACGCACCTGCTGCGGCATCCTGATGGTGCCTGTTGCTGCTAGCCTTTGCTTCTGTTGCCTCTGCTTGTGTGGGGGCTGCCCATGCGAACGGGGGCGTGCGAAAGGACACAGGAACACCGAGAGAGGAGTAGGGTATCAGCAGCAGCAGCAGCAGCAGCAGCAGCAGCAGCAGCAGGGAGGAGCGGCTGCGGCATCAGTCAGCAGACCAACACCAGCAGATGGCACCAGCATCCCGTGCCGTGGTGGGCGGCGTGCTGACGCCGGAGGAGTGCGCGGAGCTCATGTTCGTGCAGCGCGCCTATGCGGTCACCGGCTACCGACCTCACGTCTCCAGCCTGACAATGCACGAGCTCATGCACGTGCGTCCAGAGCTGCTGGTGCCCGTGGTGCGTGGTGTGGCGGCGACGCTGATCCAGGGGCTCAATCCGCAGTGCGTGGGGAGGCACCCTGCGCTCCGATTGCGCTCGTGTGCACACGTGCAGGTGCGGGCCCGGCACAAGGTGTGGATGGCGGTGGAGGAGAACCTTGGAATGGACGTGCTCGCCGTTGCCGCGGACTCCCTACAGCAGCAGCAGCAGCAGCCGCAGCCGCAGCAGCTCTTCGTCGAGACGACAAGCCTCATCGCCTGGCAGCCCGGTTCAGCGCTGGGGTGGCACACGGACAACAATCGCGAGTATTTGAGCGCGCGGCACGTGTCTGCGGTGCTGTACCTCAACACCGGCGGCGGCGTGGACTTTGCGGGAGGGCAATTTCTGTTCCGAGATCAAGAGGTGACGCCCACGGCCGGCCTGCTGGTGTGCTTCCTGGCGACGGAGGAGCACGCTGTCGGCGGTGTGCTGAGTGGCGAGCGGCAGGTGCTCACCATGTGGTTCACGCACGACTTTGCCGCCTGCGAGGACACCAAGGTCCTGCGGGTGCTCCCAGCGCTGGCCTCACCAGGCAGGGCGCCCCCTGGGCTGCCAGACACAATGTATCAACTTTTGGCGCAGCCTGCTGGTGAGGGTGGCGGTGCAGGTGCAGGGGGGGAAGGAGCAGCAGGAGGGGACGACGTCAGGTTGCTTCGGCTGTCGCGGTGGGGGCTCAACTGTGTGGGAGACCAGGGCCTGCTTGTGGGAAGCAATGTGGGGATCCCTGAGCCGCAAGTGGTCGTGGCCCGCCTGGCGCCATCCAGCCGTCCCTGGGTCGCCATGGCAGGCAGCACGGCGGAGTCGTGCGTGCGTGGCGCGTTTGCGCTGTGGAGGCAGGGATCCTGTGATGGTCCAGGGGCGCTGCAGCGGTGCCACGACGCGTACTGTTCCGCGCTGGCGGCGCAGCTGCCGCGCCTGGTGGCGGACTCGCTGGACTGCGGCATGCTGGTGCATGAGGGCGATGACGGTGATGGTGATGGTGCTGTTGCCTGATGATGTCGTTTCGGTTGACTGTACGTCGGATCTGGTACACATCCCCAGCCCCTCATCCATCCCTTCACTTTTGGGCACAGCGCCGGCACACGCTCGCTCACACACACGCCACCTCAGCAGAATGTCGGGAACAGCTGCTCGCCACCTGGCCCAGTGGGCTGTGAGCGCGTCGCGCGGCTTTGCCGCATCGGCCGCCGGTCCTGAGCGCAAGGTGGCCATCCTGGGCGCTGCTGGCGGCATCGGCCAGCCGCTCTCGCTGCTGCTCAAGGTGCGCCCAGCTGGCGCGGATGGGGCGTGGGAGGCTCTGCAGGGATCTGGTGAATCCATCTCTGCCCAACTGTGCGTCCCCTCCTGCGCAGCTCAACCCGCAAGTGTCCCAGCTGTCGCTCTACGATATCGCTGGCACCCCCGGCGTTGGCGCGGACATCAGCCACATCAACACCAAGGCGCAGGTCAAGGTGAGGATGGCGTGAAAGGGTCACGCCAAGCGCGTGCGCCTCCCCTCCCGAACCAGCTGATGGTGGCTTCACCTGCGCCATCCCCTTGCTGAGGTGACTGCAGGGCTACGACCAGGCGAACCTGGCCGAGGCCGTGCGGGGTGCCGACTTGGTGATCATTCCCGCGGGTGTGCCCCGCAAGCCTGGCATGACCCGCGACGATCTGTTCAAGGTGCGCGGTAGTGCAAGGGTAAACGCATCGAGGCGTCCAGCTGGGCGCGCACTGTGGCTCGAAGGCCTCGAAGGCACCTGCCCACAGTTCCAGTGCGAACACGCTGTGGCGCGCGCTTGGTGCCTCGCAGATCAACGCCGGCATCGTCAAGGGACTGATTGAGGCCATCGGCAAGCACGCCCCTGGCGTGAGTGGCGAAGCGGGGGAGGAGGCAGCAGCAGCAGCAGAGCACGGCAGCAGCAAGGCAGGCAGGCATTGGGAGCAGCTCAGCTGTAAGCATGGGGTGGGGGAGGCACTGCTGGGGGCGACGGATGGATAAACGAGCGTGTGCCGCTACGGCCGTGCGCGTGATGAGCGCAGGCCGTCATCAACATCATCTCCAACCCCGTCAACTCGACCGTGCCCATCGCCGCTGAGACCCTCAAGAAGCTTGGCGTCTACGACAAGCGCAAGGTCCTCGGTGTCACCACGCTCGACGTGGTGAGTGGGCGTGTGGTGCAGCAGCTTGTCCTCTGCGGTGCAGCTGCAGCGTGGCACACAGCCATGATGTGCTGCTGCACGATGAGTAGATGCACTCACTGCTTGCCGACCCTGACGCCCTGCAGGTGCGCGCCAAGACCTTCTACGCTGAGAAGAAGGGCCTGGACGTGTCGCAGGTGGACGTGCCCGTCGTGGGCGGCCATGCAGGTGTCACCATCCTGCCCCTCTTCTCCCAGGTGTGTGGCTTTTGCGTGTGAGCGCCAGTAGCACAGGAACTGGCTGCGGCATGTGGGCGACGAGGGGTGCAGCAAAGCGTGACGCGCTCCTCCCTCAACATGCTCACGTGGTGCAGGCCACGCCCAAGGTGTCGCTGACGGCCGAGGAGGTGGACGCGCTGACCAAGCGCACTCAGGACGGCGGCACTGAGGTGGTGCAGGCCAAGGCTGGCAAGGTGCGCGCGGGTCGCAGCGCTACAGGGACATGAAGGGGCCTGGGACTCCACAGGGCTGGAGCTGTGTGTGTGGTGATCTTACATCTGGTACAGCCATGTCTGGCAATCAGATCTCCAATATCAATCGTATC
>QAXK01004355.1:0-13204 GCA_004335735.1 Chlorella sp. KRBP | reverse complement strand
ACCAAGTCCTCGCACAGGGACTTCTATGAAGTAGTGAACATGTCAGAATGACCTGTGCATGCGTCCTACCATGTGCGGAATCTGCTATCATGATGCAGACGCCACAATCTGGCGTGACAAAGCCACCAGCTCTGCTGGTCAGGGTCCGGGCCTGCAGGTGTTCCCTGGCAGCTCGCCAGATGTCAACAGCGTGAGTACATACTGTCTCAGCTTGGTTGGCAAGAGCTTGCAGTTGTTCTGATGTGGCATCACTGTGCATTGGCTCCTGCACAAGCATTTGAGCACACCATCTTGGCAAGGCGTGCCACCTATATGGGCGGTTTATCACTGCGAGTGCTGCTGTTGCTGCAGGAGAGGGAGATGCGGGTGAGATGTGATGTGAGGGGACTAGTGTGACAGTTTTCAAGGCTCTCATCTTCTCCCAGCTGCCCGCTGCCACCCAGCACCCCACCGACGTGACCCTCATCAGCAGCAGGACCAATCATGCTGCACTCCTTGCAGCATTACCTGTCGTCTCTGACGCAAACTGTGACATCTGAAGATTCCACGTGATGGATTTGTGCTGTTGAGATCCATGCTCTGTCCTTGTACCCGCTGGTGCAGCGCAAACGCGAGATCTGATGCAGTTCCGAACTTCGCAGGCAGCTGAGCGCCACTGTTCGCAACCTCAACGTGCCAGCATGTAATTTCAGGAATCACTCCACTGAAGGCGCATGTGTTCTTTGTGCCTGTTGCGGCGAATCCAAGGTATGACGTAAGGTGGCAAAAGCACTTCCGACATCCAAGCATC
The DNA here is from genome assembly GCA_004335735.1 of Chlorella sp. KRBP. NCBI lineage: Eukaryota > Viridiplantae > Chlorophyta > Trebouxiophyceae > Chlorellales > Chlorellaceae > Chlorella > Chlorella sp. KRBP. Next base: position 12,414 of record QAXK01004355.1, on the reverse strand, counting down.
AGCCGAACCTGCATGAGCTGTGAATCTGGACCGTACTATCTGCATATTCAGTGTAAATCCGTCCGCAGTTTGCCACTGATGTGCTGGACCGCTGCCAGTCGCGCAGCAACAGGCTGTAGGCTGTACAGTAGCAGTAGTGACTGTGCCAGCAGGAGGGTGTAGCACAGTGCCAAAGGTGTCTCACAGTTTAGCCTCATGCCACTATATGATTTCTTACCTGATCACGGGCATAGGGTCGCCCAGCAAGCCAGTAGTCATAATCAAAACACACAAGGAACACGTCAACAAGAAAAGCGCGCTGGCTCGCTCCAATCTGGCGACTCTAACACAACAGACAGCAGCAGCTGCTCCTGTGAAACGTTGTGGTCCAAATGGGTGCAGCAGACGAATCATTATCGAAGTTTGCGACTTGAAAGACTGAGATACAGATGTGGACACACTTGGTCTTGGCTTGCTGCAACTCTCACTGGAGTGACAACTGCCAGGACAAGTGACTTGGGCCAAGCCTTGTGCCTCATTGTTGTGCACCAAATTTGTGGGGTTGAGAAGTTTATACAGCTCGTTACACTTGATGCTGTCATCTTGCAGACGTAGGTCTGGCCATGCAGCTTGTGAGAGCCTCTTCGCCAGAGAGGCTGGTCTCAGGGCCACTCAACCACCACTGGCTACAGTCAATCCACCAGTACAACTGCGGTTGCTGAAAAGAGCCTGGACAACGTGGCTGCCTTGCAGTTGCAGCCAAAAGAGACCAAAGAAGAGCACCCTGCTGTCCTAGCATTGGTGCCAAATCCAGGGTGACCATGCACACTACCTCTTCACCACCAGGACTTGAGGCTGTGGCCTGCCTGCAAAGTCAGCATTACACACAGCCACTGAGCCTTCTGCTCAGCCCTTCTGTTGCAATACAAAGTTGTGCAACACATGCAGCAAGTGGCTGCTGCAATCGTCTATGTAGATGATTGCCGAACGCTGCTGGTCAGCTGCAGCAGTCCCAGTGCATTGTCAGCCAACAAAAGACCAGGAGGGATTGCTGGCAACTGCACAACCAGCACACAGGTGCATGCATGATGCACCCTCAGACATACGGCATCATGCTGATGTTGCCCACATGCCAGTCCCACAGCTGCACAACTACTGCCATTTGACCAAGTACCAAGCAAGAGCCAGCTGTCAATGCTGCCATTCAAGTCACCAAAAGGGCAGCTGCTTTATCCACCAAGATGCTAGCCAGGACGTCACGTTACTTCAACTTGACATAGATGATGAGGATGATGGCTGCCAACAAGAACGCTGCAATGCCAAACATGATGATTTTGTTGGCAATGATGCGCTTGGACATCGTCCCCAGGATCTTGCGTGCCTTGCTGATGTTGTCGTCTGCGCCATGCAGCGTGTCGCGCGCATGCGTGATGGTCTCACGCTGGCGCGCAAGGTCCTGCAGTATGCTCACACCCAGCTCCTGCGCACACAGCAGCAACAGCAGACGACAGCATTGCGTAAGCGCCAGCTGAGCAGACCTGTACCTGAGCAAACCTGCATGTATGTCTGCAAGGCGCGCTGCACATGCAGGCCGTGCTGAGCTGTCGAGGTGTCCACTGGCATGCGGACACCATGGCATGCTGCTTGCCAGCCCCTGATACTGTATCACCAAAATCACAGGCAGTTCCAAGCTGAGTGTATGCTGTCAGCTAGTCAACTACTACAAAGCATCTGGCGTGACTGGCTGTGTGCCCATGCGCAGGCTGCTGCTGCAACCCTGCTCACCTCAGTCTCTGCCAGCTGCTGCTTCCCGACATGTAGCCGGTCAGAGGTCTTCTGCAGCCGCTCAGTTGCTGCCAGCATGCGCTCACGCTGCCCAGCTGCAGCAGGGCGCAGAGCAAGGCAGACATCACGACAATGGGTGTCAGGCCGCACCACACAGCACAGGCACTGGCATGCTTCAGGCCAGGAGAATGCTAGAGGCAGAGTTGGCCCACGTCGTGAAATGCTGCAGTCCGTGCTGTGCATTTCCAGCGCCAACAACATACGCTGGGGCTGCTGCATGCCTCTATGCATGCCAGCACAGTCGCACACAACCTCACTATTGCAGCAGGCCCCCTTCAGCCTAAGCTGCTGCCATATGCATGCAGACCTAGACCCAGAGTCTGTGCAGTGCTGCCGTGCTGTTGTACTGCTTCTGACCCAGCAGAACGAGACCTGCTGCGCCAACAAGGGTGACCTTTGTCCCATCATGTACAGCAGCACATCGTTGCACGCAGACGTGACTGCGTCCCACCGCTGCAACGGCGCGGACCACAGCACTGCAGCTGCTTTACCGGATTGCAGAACACCGCTGAGGTGCCACGGTGTGGCTCACCTGATGTGCTGTAGTAGTTGTCCCCCAGCCCCAGCTCTGCACGCGCTGCATCCCCCTCACTGGACCCTGATGCTGCCTGCTTCAGCTGCTCCCGCAGTGACGCAAGGTCAGCTTTGTACTCCTTGACCTGCAGCAGGTATGCAGACACATGCCACTGTCACCATCAGGCACACAGTCAACATCCAAGCCACAGGCTACGGGCCTCCTGCTTTCCAACACTTTGCTTGGGTGTGAGATTGAGCCGCTGCATGTCACTCCTGCACGACGATCAGGGTGTGCAAGCCGGCCACTGCTGTCTGGTGGGCTATCAGCGCTCGCGACATAAGCACACCTTTGTCAGCAGCTGCTTGGATTTATCCTGCGACAAACTGCGGGCCTCCATGTCCATTCGCTTGATCTGCAGCAAACGCACCAAGAACAACAATCTTGTTCAAATTCATGGATAAACCCAGGTGGGCCTGGGGTGCCACGCAGGTTGCTAGAAATACCTGCATCGATCTGATACCTCACACACGTCGATCAAGTCATTACAGCTGACTGTGAGTAGCTAACCAGCAGGGAGCTGCACAGCACACACTTCGACCACTTGCTGGTGCAGCTGCTGTGCGGGGCATGTTCAGTGGTAGGTGCGTGTTGTCTCTACATGATGCAGCAACTGGCGTCCCCATGCAACAATGCTTGATACGTACCACATTGTCTGCTTCCCTCAAGTCTGCCTCCAGCTCTGACAGCTTCTTGCGGCGGAGCTCTGCAGCAACATGCACATGACTTTCAAGACCAAGCCCTTGCTGCTGCACAACTGGAGAACTCGGTGTTCAGGAGTCTGTAAGAAGCAGTTACAGCTACGTGCACACCTCCTGTGATGCTGGCAAGGGAGCTGATCTTCCTTGATATGTCTGTGGACTTGTTGCAGTAGTCTGTCTCATACTGGTGAAATAAGGCTGTGAGGTTCTCCATGCTGGCACCTGTAGCAACCCTACAGGTTTGTTATGCACGAAGCTGCGAAGGGTAGCGCTCAAGGCCTCAGATAAGCAGATTGTGTCCTGCTGTGCAGGTTGATGATGCAGCAGAGAAGACTTCCAGAAGACTGGCGCAGAATCTTGATGCGTAGCTGCGACGTGAGATGTACTATACTGTTGCAGGTGTTGCCCTGTGTAAACTAAAGCTGAAGCAGTGAGGACCAGTGCTTATACCCCTTTTCCAACTGCGGACTTTGAAACAAGAGCTTGCGGAACTGTTGGAGCCCGCACATGTTGTCCTTGTGTGTGAGAGTGGACCATATCATCCAGCAAGTCACGTCACGTCAAGTATGGGGCAGTGAACAACACTCTGATCACACCAGCAGGACTGGCCTGGACTGGTGCTCTGACACAGACAGAACACATACACATGTATGCAGTCCACCTGAGAGCATAGCAGGCTCACTGAACCACTCTGATCCTCAAGCTTGGCTCCTCTACTGCTCGGCAGCCACTGCAGTCACTTCCAGCCCCTTCTCGTCCCCTCAGCAACATTGGACCCCCTCCTCTAGATTGTAGGCCGCTGTCATGCCTCAAGGAGGCCGGCCAGCCTTCAAGAAAGCAACATCCAAACCTTCAGGCACTGCCAGCTCAGCAGCAGCCCCTGGTACAGAGAAGGACTGGCAGCGCAGCAGCGGGGCATTCAGTGGAGCAGCAAAGAAAGAGTACCTGAAGTGGAAGCGTCAGAAGAAGGCAGCTTGTGCCGATAGCAGCAGCGATGATGACGGCAAGCAACGTGGTTTGGGCAGCCAAGCATCAGTTCGGCATGCTGTTGGTGCCTGCCAGGGTTCTGAGCAGCCACCGCAGCAGCGGCAGCGCAGGAACACCCCTGCCAGTGCACCAGGAGCAGAGGCAACCTCGCCACTACAGTACCGCCCACTTGTGCATATTCCTGCAGCACCATTCTGCATGACACCATCAGCAGCAGCAACAGCCAGTCCAACACCATGCACAGCCCGCACTGCTGGCAGCGAAGCAGTTGATGGTGCTGGAGTATGCAGCAGTCAGGGCCATGGTTCAGCAGCAGCAGCAGAGTTCGCAGCTGCAGCAGGTGCAGATGCAGGAGGCTCACAGGTCGCCTTCATGCCTCGATTGGACCCAGCAGAGGTCGGCTATACGCCAGATGGCTGGTCACTCGGCATGCCCACGCGGCCAAAGTGGCAGGTGTGCCATGATCCACATCCCACCCGCACCATCAAGATCCATTAGGCTCTGCAGCACACGTACAGCTGTCAAGAACCGGTGCCACATGTGCAAGAGAAGCAGGAGCCTCCCCACATATCAATGCATGTGAGGCGGCAATGCACTTGCAATTTGCTTCACACAGCATGAACAGCGGGCCCGCTGCCTTGGTTGATTGTTGTTCACAAGTTGATGCAGCAACCCCTTGCAGCAGCTGCTGGTCTGTCCTGCCGTTTGGCCTGCAGGGTGTTGTCAGCACAGCTGAGGAGCTGCATGCACTTGAGGAGGCAGAGTTTGCAGCCTGGCAGGCAGCACTAGCCAGCACAGCCCAGCGACTGACTGATGGCGACGCAGCAGGAGTCGTGTGCAGCAGCAGGCAGCAAGAGCAGCAGGGGCAGTTGCAGCGTCAGCAGCAGGGGCAGCAGGAGGGCCTGGTGCAGGCGCGGCTGCAGCAGGGTTTGGCGCCAGGCCCTGGTCCCATCAGCAGCTATGAGGGCAGGCTGGACTTCTGGCGGCAGCTGTGGCGCACCCTGGAGATGTCTGACGTCATCTGCATGATTGTGGACGCACGGTGGGTGCTGCCTGAAGCACTTGCAAAGAGATTCCAGCTGCCATGCTGCTTTCGCACAGCTTTGGGCAAGGACATGCACAGGCATTGCTGAGCTCGCTCTCCCCTTTGCAGCAGCTTGGGTGCTGTATGCAGCTGGCATGCATGCTGTATGTGGCCGCAGCATGCCGCCACTGGTGTGCATCGCAGGCACCTTTCTGCTGACTCATAGGTGCACAACGTGGTGTCACTGCTGCCTGTTCCGTGTGTGCAGGAACCCACTCCTGCACTTCAGCCCCGCCCTGTACCGCCACATCACACAGGACCACCAGCTGCCCCTCATCCTGCTGCTGAACAAGTGTGACCTGGTGCCGGCAGCAGCAGTTGCAGCGTGGCAGCAGTGGCTGCAGCAGCAGCTGCCAGGGGTCATGGTCATCCCCGTGTCTGCTGACAAGCAGCAGGCCGCAGCAGCCGCACGGCAGGTGCTGGCTGCTGTGCTGCAGCAGCAGGTGGTGCGTGACGGGCAGCGGGTTATGACACAGCAGCTGGTTGGACTGAGCCTGGGTGAGTGTTGCGTTGACTTGTTGGGTGGCATTGTACTGGCTGAGCGGCGCCATGCTTTTTGAGGATTATAGCCTTGGAGCCTCAACTCGAGTTGCCGCGCATCGAATTCAAGTACTGCAGTTGCATGAGATGGCCAGAAGTTTGTGCACTGTCCTGCGTAAGGCTGTACACCCAGGGATCCAGACTTGGTCACTGCTGTGATATAACATGGTCGACCTGCAGCAGTGCTGCACAAGTGCAAGAGCAGCAATCATGGGGCACAGCCATGCTCACTGTCTGCCTGTGCCTGTATGCCTGCTCCATTGCCTGCAGATGAGTTGATCCAGGAGTCCATCCAGCGCAACACACATGCCAAGCGGCACCTGGAGGCACTGCAGCAGCACACAGACCAGGACACCACGGCTGCAACACTCGCTGCAGCAGCAGCAGCGGCAGCAGCGGCATCCAGCAGTGACGACGAGCAGGACTGGAGCACCAAGGTCAACAGGGGCTCACGCAAGGCAGGGCGCAGGGCGGGGCGCCGCAAGCAGCAGCAGCAGCAGCAGCATGGCGCCTACTCCAGTGCGTCTGACCTGGCCTCCTTGGCGTCTGCAGCAGAAGAGGAGGCGTCAGCAAGTGACATGGACCAAATGCATACACCTGCATGTCAGCAGCAGCAGCAGCAGGTGGATGGCGTGCTATGTGATGTGCCAGAGCTGGATGAGGCCCTCACCAGCCTTACGTTGGAGCGGCGGCTGTCCAGCACCTCAAGCAGCAACGCTCCTACAGCAGCAGTGGCGGTGGCAGCAGCAGCAGCGGGGGCACAGCAGGCAGCAGCACAGGGCAGCAAAGGCCGTGATCAACGGCCCGTGGTGGTGGGCATGCTGGGGGAGCCGAATGTGGGCAAGAGCAGCACACTCAATGCACTACTGGGCTCACACCGAGTGGCCGTGTCCTCACACCCGGTGAGTGGCTGCTGGCTTTGCCGTACTTACGCTTTCAGAATGAGTGAGTGGGTGAGAGAGTGAGTGAGTGAGTGTGTGAGGGAGTGAGGGAGTGAGGGAGGACAACACCGTCGAAGTAGAAGGCCATAAGGCCAGGGCTATCTTTGCAGTGCATCCACGTGCAGCAGTGTGTGGGACCCTGATCACATGCGGCCTCATTGCAACTATGCCACATGTGTCACTGGCTCAGCCTGTGACCACAACAGTGCTGATGCCAACCTTCTGTCGTCATGCTGACACTCATTGTGTGCTGTGTGCTGTGTGTGTCGCGCAGGGCCGCACCAAGTACTACCAGACGCACTACATGTGTGACAACCTGGTGCTCGTCGACTGCCCTGGCATTGTCTTCCCCCGGCTCAACGTGTCACCAGCGATGCAGGTGGGTGCTGGGCACACCTGGTGGTCCTGTGGCAGTAAGGGGTGCCCGCGGCAGCTGTGTTTGGATGGCGGCGCAACGCCAGTTTGCTTGTCACGCTGCAAAGCCACAATCGACTCAAAGTCTGTGTCACCACAAGGCTTGCTGATGTATGGGTGCCTCATGACATCAGCAAACACCGACTGCTAGGTGTGCAGTCATGCTATGCACCGTGCCACGGGCCACAGGACCACTACACCTGAGGCACAGAATTGGTGTGGCACTTGTCATGAAGATACAGCCACATGTTGCTTATGATGCTTATGCGACCCCTGCCGTTCCTGCCATTGTTGTTGCCACCATGCGACTCCTTCTTTGGGTTTCACTCTCATGATGCTTATGCGACCCCTGCCGTTCCTGCCGTTGCTGTCGCCGCTGATCATTTTGCCGCAGGTGTTGTTTGGCAGCAGTCCCATTGCCAGCTGCCGCCAGCCATACTCTGTTGTGCGCTACCTGGCAGAGGCTAGCTGGCCACGACTGCAGGATACACTCAAGCTGCACACATATCTGGAGGGGCAGCAGCCAGAGCCAGCAGCAATGCCTGGTGTTGACGGCAGCAGCGACGGCAGCAAACTGGAAGAAAAAGCAGCAGCAGCAACAGCAGCAGCAGCAGTGGCTCAAGGTGGCACAGACGGCAACGGTTGGTCCGCCTGGACCCTGTGTGAGGCCCTGGCCACAAAGCGTCACTGGGTGCTGCCACGCAGCGGCCGCCTGGACACTTACAGGGCCGCCAACTGGCTGCTCAGGGCTGCACTGGCTGGGCAGCAGGATGTGGGGCTCGCCTTCCTGCCGCCTGTGTTGGATGCTGATGCAGTGCCCTGCCTTTGACATACCGTATGCAGCGCAGTGATTGTGTCCCTGGTTGTTCTTGCACACTGTCATCTTGGCTGCAGACATTGCCGGGTAGCAGAAGTGTGTCCTGTGATGTTGGAAATGGGTGCTTTCATCCGTTGTCTGGGGCAAGCACTGTCAGTTGCCGTGTGGAGCAGTGTTCAAATAGACTTCCGCCACTGCGGTGTGAACAGGTTTTTTTGGAGCCAGGTGTGTTGAACGTGCGAAACAGGGTGTTGGGACTGGGCGGCCGGCAGACATTCTGTCTTCTTACATTCTGTAAGATGAATGCATTCCGAAAGAAGAATGGTGTTGGAACCAAGTGGCTCAGGCTGCCATGCGTGGAGCCATTGTGTGACAACAATTTGAGCAGACATCTGCGCGACACTGCCGCAAGCTCTGCTATCGCTGACAGCTGGCCAGAGCGTATCAATGGCATGATGAGCAGAGAGCGGACATACTAGTAGAACGGGCTTTCCTGTTGCCTCTGATTGAAGCCTGGTTTGTATCAGGGCCAGGGCACAGAGGTTGATCAACCATGCATGTGATGGATATGCTTGCTTTGATTGTCAATCACACGGTCACAGTGTGACCAAGCTGTCACTCTCAGGCTCACCCCTCCAGTTCCTAGTCAGGCTCACGGTCAAACTGATGGTCACACCCTCACACATCACCAAAAATGCATGTGCCACATGTGCACATCACTGATGTGCTACATGGATACATGTGAATCGCAGACAGCCGCAAGGCTCCATGCTGACGGGCCCAAGGCATGTATGTTCCAAAGCAAGCTGAAGTGATCACGACCCGGCACATACTCTCATGATCAGTGCCTTGTGAAGATGCTACGATGTGTGGTGTATGCAGCAACGCCGTAGTCACAGCACACTCAGTGATTGTGGCCACAAGGCACTCCCGACCCAAGACCACTCACATCCATCAGCCACCATGGTGTGTGGCACACCCGACTGAACCCGTCTCCCTACACACCCTTGGCCCTAAACACCAGGCCCCGCACACACACCCCAAACACACAGCACCACACACCAGGCTCCAACAGCCTGGCAGGCCCCGCACCAGGCCACAAAGAACCCCTCAGCCATCTCACACTTGCTGAGCCGGTGCCTTCGCACACACAACAAACGCTCACACACACCACCCGGCTGGGCGCACAAACTTTGAGGTCGGAAGCATGGCTGCCGAAGCCCACAGCCATGCGGCGACTGGGACTGGGCACGATCCAAGGCAGCAGCACGCCCTAGACCATGGACACTTGCGACACGTGTCCATGGACCAGCCCAACACACAACCAGCAGGGCATGTGCTCCAACGAGCCACCTGCAAGGCCCCACATGCACCAACATGGCCTACACAAGCTCTCAGGCTCTGCACGCTCTGCACAGACATCCGCTCCCAACACACCTGACATGCTGCCTCCTGTGCTGTGCAGAAGTGTTGTGCAGCAATGTGCCGTGCAGAGCCAGGACAATGCCGGCGGATAACACCCACATGTGACAGTGCGCTGAAAACACACGCATCACCACACAGGGCGCTCCCTGACATGCTGTGCGTTTTACTTCTGCTTCTTTGCAGGGCGGGAGCTCTGCCGCAGGTGCCGCTTGGCTGGCTGCTGCGGCTTGGCTGGCAGCTGCCGCTTGGCTGGCTGCTGCGGCTTGGCTGGCTGCCGCCGCTTGGCTGGCTGCACGGCAGCAGCCGTCTTCTGGCGCCGCTGCAGCCGCTGCTCACGCTCCTGGTTCTGCAGCAGTGAGATCTGCACCCGCTCCCCCTGCCCCTGCAACTGCCCCAGCGGCTGCTTCTTCTGCTTCTTCAAGACAATGCAGCTGCTCTGCTTCTGCTTCTGCCTCTGCTGCTGCTTGGCTGACTGCTGCAGCTCTGCTGCTGCTGCCAGCTTCCTGGCTACACTGGGCTACACTGGGCTTGAGGTTCAGCAGGAACCTCCTCACGGGCTCGACCGCCTTCTCAGCCAGGCCCCGCAGGAAGCTCTCCTTCCAGATCAGGGCCATGCCCCACACAAAGGGCTCCTCCGGCATCTTGCCCGCCTGCCCTGGGCTCACACCCTCAGGCTGCTCCGTGTGGTGCCACAGCACATGGGTGTTGATGACCAGCATGTCGCCGTGACCAGTCCTGAACCAGGCCAGAGGGGTCCTACTTGCTGTAGGGCCGGGGCCCCAGGCGGAAGATGCCCGGGTTGGCGACCAGGGCGCTGTGCAGCCAGGCGATGAAGCTCCAGAAGCCGTCGCCCATGTCCATTTGCGTGGAGCTGACGTAGTTCTGGGTGATGCTAAGCGCGTGCGCTGGCATGCCGCCCAGCTTGGGCTCCCAGCCCGGCAGCGCGCGGACCTGCAGCTTGCTGTTTGCGGCTGACCTGTCGACCCTGGTGTTGGTGATGGAGCTGATCACACACCGGTGTGTGTACTCCAGATGGCACTTGTTGAGGTCCACGTGCGTGTCAACGGCCTTGTGGATGCCACGGACCACCCTGTCGACAGCACACACATACGCAGCACAACAGCCGACAGACAGCAGTGGTCGAATTGGCACACACAAGCATAGCAACCATGCAGCCGTGATGCACTGCCACAGTAGCCAGGCACATGCAGAGGGGTTGAGGGCAGGACAGAAGCCACCCCAGGAACCTGGCACATACTAGTAGTTATGCCCACATAGTGACTTGTGCGGTGGATGCCGACATGCCATCCTGTGAACCTAGCACATCCTCAGCCACAACTGCATGGTCACTACTCCCACTAGCCGGGTTGCATTTAGCTGGAGAAGGGTGCTCTTCCGTCAGTGGTGGAGGATCATCGTGCGTGCTTCCTGTCTCCCCCCCCACACACACACACCGATGTGACAATGCCTGGACGCAGCGCAACGGTGCTTGCAATATGCAACATATACAATACAACATGCGCTTCACAAAGAGCAGCACTGCTGCACTGGCAGTGCAGCCAGACACACCTGTCGGCATCTGCATGGGGTTTTGGTGTGAAGTGGTAGGACCCAGGAGTGCCCTCGCCTCCCTGAGGGTCCCGGTACCCCTTCATCATCATGTCCGCGTCAGACGCTTGAGCCCGTCTGCATGTGAGACACACAAGGGGGGGGGCCAGGCGGACGTACATGGTCAGAGGACGAGAACTTCAACGCTGGACACACACGCCCACCCCTGTCACCCGCTGCCGCATGTCTTGACTGCCCTGCCCCTACCTTGACTTACGCCCACCCCTTGTGCTTTTATGTGACTTGCAGATTTGGAACGCAAACGAACGCTGGACACACATACAATGCCTGTGCTTGCCAAGCCAAGGCATGCCAGCTTCATATGCATTCTTGTGAAGTTATGTCAGCCTAGGTGCCTAGGGTAGGATTTGTTTCGCCCCCACAGGGTTGCATATCTACCCGAGAGCCAGGACCATTTTCACCCAGCGGCCCACAACTCTCCAACAACAGCTGCAGTGCCTACAGCTGCCTTGCCTATGGGTGCAGTGCTGGAGCCGTGAGCCGCTCACCGAGCCAGATCTCCTCCAGGAGGCACAGGATTGCAGCCAGCTCGACCTTGTCGTTCACGCATGAGGGGCCTGGCAGCCAGGCCCTGGGGATGTACACCGCCTCCACATTGTCCCTGCTGACCACGACTGTGGGCCCCGTCAGCTCCACCTCCTTCTCCATCAGCTCCTGCAGGGTGTTCGTCTCAAACTCCAGCGCAAGCAGGCTGGCCTTGAGCTGAATGAAAGACGTCTCCGGCGCCTGCTGCAGCTCTGGACGCAGGGCAGCAGGAGCGCCGGCGGATGCATCCGCAGCTGCATCATCCGCAGCTGCATCATCTGTCCCCAGCTTCTGCTCCTGCTTCTGCTTCTGCTGCTTCTGGTTGTGCTGCGGCTTCTGCTGCTCACCCTCTTGCTGCTGCTCCTGCTCAGAGGGAGTGCTGTGCAGACCTGATGGCACACTCTTTGTGGCGGCCACTGCTGCTGCCTCGGCAGCTGCAGCCACTGGCGCGCCTGCTGCCTGCTGCTGCTGGTGGTGGTGGTGATGGTAGTTGTGGTGATGGTGGTGATGCTGCACCGTGACCTGCTGCTGCACCTGCTGCTGCGAAGGCCCAGGGTTGGACTGTGCAGGCAGACCCGGGTGCCCAACTGCAGTGGGCAGGCCTGCCGCTGCTCCAGCTATTGCACCTCCCACCCCTTGCTGCTGCTGCTGAGGCTGCTGCTGAGGCTGCTGCTGAGGCTGCTGCTGAGGCTGCTGCTGAGGCTGACAGGGACCTGCACCTGATCCACCAAAGGCTGCAACAGCACTGCTGAGCACTGCTGCAGCTCCCACTGCTGCTGATGCAGCCGTGTTTGCTGCTGCTGTTGCACTCTGCAAACCCAACAACACCAGCTGCTGCAGTTGCTGGGCCTGCAAGCCTGACGACCTGCATGCAGCATTGTGTGCTGACCTCACTGCTGCTGCTGCTGCTGCTGCTGCTGCTGCTGCGCTTGCGCCTCCCTGCTGCAGCAGCT
>QAXK01004352.1:0-10313 GCA_004335735.1 Chlorella sp. KRBP | reverse complement strand
GCAGCAACAGCAGCAGGCGCACCAGAATGGCATGATCTGAATGGGCCTGTGACACACATGTGGGGTCACACGTGTGACCCCACACACGTCCAGGCCTAGCAGGGTGTGTGGGGTCTGTCGCCACAACCCTGGCTGAGGAAGATATTATTGGTCACAACTCGTCACACAAGTGTGATCACGTATCGCAGCACAGCGCTGTGCTCGCAAATATTGCACTGTGTACTGCCATCCAACATGGCATGGGGAGGGGCATTGCAATGCTTTGCTGCTGGGGACGTGTCTTTGGCCTGGCAGCTGGCAATAGCATCGGTGGGTTTTTTGGTTGTTGTGTTAGGCTTGTGAGCTCCAGGGGGCAGCTTCAGAACGCACGCTTGGTTCCCACTGTTTGTTTTGTGAAGAAGGATGCCTTGCCAATGGCCTTGTGACTGGAAGCGCCCTGCAGGAAGGCGTAAACTGGGCGAATATCTCAAGCTGACGTGCTGGGCAGTAGCTGGGCGGGCTTTCCTGATTGAACTTCCTGCGGGCCAAGTCATTGGGGCACGATGAGAGGTGACCATACCATGTCGGCTCGTTCCAACATCACACAATATTCAATATTTATGTTGTGATGCCGGGACCTCAACATGTGCTGTGTGCACTGGTATGCCTGCTTCACGCGCTGGAGTGGTTTGTCCTGTGGCAGCACTGGCGAACCAACGTTGGGTCAACGGCTGGGAGCCCTTGGGCTGTGCTGGCATGGGGCTGGTGGCGGGATGGTCACAACTGTAGCAGCAGCTTCCTGCAGCGGCAGTGATTCTTTGCAGGCTCGCATCCACAGCGTGTGTGGACTGCCTCTATAGCCTGTATGGCTTGTGTTGATTATCGGCACTTGTGTCAAGGTGTGGGCCTGTGCGCGCTAACCTGATGTGCACAAGGTGTGCTTTGAAGCTATGCAGCGCACACCGCTGTTGGCGAAAGTGATTGCCATGCATGCTAGTGGCTTGTGCATACTTAGGTTGGCGGGTCCGCCTCTGGCCAGCATGGCAGTCCAGACCATCACAGTGTGTGCACCCAGGCGACCGTGCGCAGTGGTGGGCGTGCTTTGGAGGTGGTGCTGCCCTTCGTGGGCTGATGCAGCTGCCCTGGCGAGGGTATTCCAGCTGGTCCTGTTGTAAGTGGCTGTGCTGAGAGGTGCGTGCACCTGCAAGCCTGAGCACCCTTGGTGGGGTAGTTTGAGCACACTGTTGCTGGTATCTTCCACACTGTCAGGGACCACTGCTGAGTTGTGTCGTTGTGGTGTTGACCATCACATGGCTGTGTGACTGGGCAGCAGCAGGCTGTGTTCCTGGCCAAGAGCTTTGGGTTTTGTTTTTTATCACATAAGCTTTAAAACCCTATGCCGTGTTAAGGGCTGCCGAAGTTTCCGTGCAGCAACCTGAAGCTCTGTTGGTGGCTGTTACTGCTGCACTTGAGGCACTGTAATCCTGGCAGCTGGTGCGCGTATGCTTGTGGCTGTTTCCAGGGCTACTGATGCGTCTGCCAGCACAGGCATGGCAGCCTGCCTCTGTCTGTGCTGATGTGGACATGATCAACGCTTTGGTTGGGTGATACTGTGAGGCGCGTGTGCACTCCGCATGGCAAAAGTGTCCACTGCATGGTGGCTCCGCTGTTGACACCTTCTAGTACAAGTGCCGTGCCAGCAGCAGCACTAGTTGTCAGTGCCAGGGGGGCTGTCGTTGACAAGCAGTCGGCTACGTCACTGCAGCAGCCCGTCCTGGCAACATCAGGGCTGTCAGCTCTCCTTGAATTGTAGCCAACGTGGATGTGTGCATGCCAAACAGGTGCGTGCTCATTGCACACGTCTACCCCCAAACTGAATTGCGCATGCTCTTTGCTGTGTGCGTGCGGCCTGGCCAGCACCCCCACACAACAACCCCACCATTTCTTGCCACATGATGGTGCACAGCTTGCAGCTCGTGTGCTCTTGATTTGTTGGCATCGAGCAGCTGCCTGGTTTAGTACTGGAAAGGGGCATCCGCACCTTGGTTTAGATGGGGTTGCCTTCGACATTGATGTTGGCTGTTGTTATGGCCGTGGCCCTGCACACCTAGGGTTGGCAGGGTTGCCTTTGCCCATGATGCACCGTGTGAGCATACACCATACAGCGTACCCACCTGATCGGCACAGCAAGTGTTTTCGTGGCTGAGATGGGCCGTTGGCTTGCTTGCTGCGCAGCATAGGAGTGTCCGCCTGTGTGCTCGGACAGCCCACCCTGGCATCCGCACATGTGGTACCCACCATGACAGGCAGGCAGCAGGGCACGATGAACGAGCACTAAGCGTATGTCGGCACGCAAGGGGTGTGCAGGCTGCTGCTTGCGTCAGTGTTCTTTGCATGCATCAGCATGTATATGGGTATGCTTACATGTTGGCCAACACACTGCAGGGTCTTTGCTGCTGCTTTGTGCTGGGAGTTGTTGTGGAGCTTGAGGCACTGCATGGGCATCAAGTCGATTGTGTTACTGCCCTACAGAGCACCCGTGCGTGTGTGTGAGGCGAGGATTGTGTGCTGGGGACCAGCAATCGTCCGACAAGTGTGTGCAAGTGCTGCTCACACAATCAGCCATGCCATGCATGTTTGCAGATGTCAGGGCCACCAGTGCAACAATGTACAAAGCCAATAAGACACATTGACTCGGGTGTCTAGTGGCCACAAACTGACATTAATCTGGGTGTCTAGAGCTGCATGCAAAATGGCCAGTGCTGTCACAGCAGCATGAGGAACAGCGTGCGATGTGTGCAACGTCATCAATGCACAATGTGCTGCAGTTGTGGCTGCGGGCACAGGCACTAGAGTGCTGGGCCCTGGGAGCACCTCGATATGGACAACCTGTACAGACATATCGCAGGAGCTTGGGCTCCCGCTGTACTTCAACGTCGGCTTTGGGCATGTGCCCATCTAGGCAGGTGTTTTCCCCAGCACTGCATGTCAACTGGTGGTGCGTGTCTTTGTCAGCTCCTGTCACCTGGCCATGAGGAGGAAACACCGTGGGTGTGCCTTGCATGTCCACTGTACAGCATTTTCACTAGCAGAAGGGGTTTAGGTCATGCACATGTCCCATGTTGGCCGAATTCTCGGCACCAGGTAGTTGAAGTTGCTGAAGCTGACATCTTGTGAGGTCAAGCTGCTGCAGCAGCACTTGTGTTGTAGGCAATGTCATCTGCATGTGCCACACCGTGTGAACCGAACACAGCGGACCATCCTGAAAGTGTAACGTGCTTCCTGCTTGACAGGCCTGCAGCATCAGATTGCGGCAGGTTCTCCACGGATGACAGCATGCTCCTCTGTCCTCACTGAGTGCAGCCTCACGGCCCCAGCATGTTACACACCCAACCCTGTGTGTGCAGCAATACCTTGGTTTGCAGCATCAACCACTG
This sequence comes from Chlorella sp. KRBP, assembly GCA_004335735.1. Taxonomy (NCBI): domain Eukaryota; kingdom Viridiplantae; phylum Chlorophyta; class Trebouxiophyceae; order Chlorellales; family Chlorellaceae; genus Chlorella; species Chlorella sp. KRBP. Next base: position 6,897 of record QAXK01004352.1, on the reverse strand, counting down.
AAAAGCCGGTATTGACCACAGCTTGAGATTGAAGTGTATGCACTCCTCTCACATGGGCAACCCACCACTCAGTCACTGATTGGCAGTCGGCTTGCCGCGCAGCATGCGCGGCAGTACGTCGTAGCCAGCAGCATGTGACAGCCATTGCAACAGTCAGCGATCTCACCACACAGCAGCAGTTGTCACGACGTTGCATTATACAGTGCACAGCGACCACCAAGATCCAGGGCTGCTGTTGGCGGTATCCTTGCAGGACATACGCAGCAGTCATTGCAGTTGCAACAGCTGTGACGCAGCACGATTTGCATGCTGTGCTGGACTGTCACACATAAACACACTAGGACTTGAATGACGTGCTGGCCCAGAAGCGCTCCTTGATCTGGGCGATGCCCAGTCCAGCTGGGCTGTTTGCGCTGACCGCCCCTTGGATGCGTGCAAACAGGTCCAAGTCCTTCAGGGCTGCTGCAACAGCGGCTGCCTCGCGTGGGCAGTTGATGGCGTTGAAGGCCTCTGCCTTGGCTGCACTGTCCGGCATGCGAGCTATCAACCTACACGACAGCAGGAAGACAGGCATGCAGTCACAGCACAGCACAGCAGAGACACACCTGCAGCTAACACCCTGTGGCACATGGCTGCTAACCTGTAGGTTGCGGGTTACTGGGGTGGCACGAACCGAAATAAAGTGTCGACGGAAGCAAGACGCAAGCACGGTCGTCACGTGCACACCAGGTGTGGTATGCCAGCACAAACACACACCTCATCTGCACCTCCTGGGGTGCCCCATACATCGTAGCTGCCTGAATGAAGGGCTCCCAGCCAATCGGGCTGCGCCTCTCAGCTGCAAACGCGTCAAGGCCTGCATGATACAGCACACCACCAACGTCAACATATACCTGTGCATGTACAGCAGGTGGTCTGCTGTGGGAAGCTGCAAGAGCTAGAGAACTGGCTTGTCGCAATGTGCTGACAGGCTGGAGTGCAGCAAATATGTACACAGCAGGACGCCACAGCATACAGCGACCATGGCAGCAAGGAGGCATGGTGGCGCCATGCGCAGTGCCTGCCACAGCTGCTGCGGGTACGTTGTGTGCCCACCGTCCCAGTCATGTGCTGCTGCGAGCGCCGTCAGCTTCAGCCAGTACCAGCGGGCCTCAGGGACAGAGAAGGTCTTCCGCAACGCAGCAGCAGCACGTGCATGGCCCAGCCTGAAGCATGTTGTGAGCGTGTCAGCTAAGCTGAGGCCCACAAACAAGGCTTGCCCAGTTTCCCGCTCCAGCTTGAGCTGCTCCTTCAAGAGGAGAGCTGCCTCTGCTGCTGCCTTGGACTGCCACGACATGTCACGGCACTGCAGGACAGACAGATACACCGTCAGCACAGCGGGACTGCACAGAAAGACGCGCAAAGCGCCGCAACCACACAAAACTGCTGCAACATCTGCACATGGCAGAAGGTACTACAGCACACACCTGCGCATACTTGTGTGATGCCTCCTGCAGACCACTGATGGTGCTGGTGACAGCACTGTCAGGGTGCGCTGCTCCTGCAGTGCTGCCGTTGTTGCTGATGGCGTTGCTGAGTGTGCGCAAGGCAGTTTCCAGGGCCAGCTCTGCAGCCTCTGGTGCCATCTGCTGAGTCACATACAGTGTCTCCAGCAGCTCTGGCTCCTGCAGGCGTGCATGCAGAGTGAACAGCAACACAGCATTGCTGGTCAACACACATCACCTGATAGTAGATGTGTGTGTTGCATGTTTGCACTGACGGCCTGCCTAAAGACCTCAGACTCCGGGTGCCAATCCTGCAGGCTTGGCACGGCCAGACATGCAAAACACACGCATGCATGGACACATGACGACCTCAGCCAGCAACACCTGACGATGAGTGATATTTGCATGACGTCATGGAAGCAAAGCTGGAATATGAAGATTGATGACCGCGGTGCTGTTACAGGTGAAAAACTCACCTTGATGCGGGTGTACTTGACAAACAGGTTGTGAGCAGTAGGGCGGGGTCCCACCATCTTCCAGAACTCTGGGAGGGGTCTGCTGCGGTAAGCGGCAAACAGTACCAGATACACCAGATCAGGATCCCGCGCGTCCACTGCCTTCCGCAGGGCGCGACTCAAGGTGTCTTCTGCACCATCCCTGCCACCAGGGAAGGCGTCGGCGCCTGCTGCTTGCCCACTCATTGTGCCACCGCCCTTGGCCAAGCTGATGAGCAGGGGCACTTGCTGTACAGCACTGGGCTCCTCCTCAAGAAGCTTGATGGCAAGGCTGCGCCGGCCCACAGACTGACATGCAAAGAAAGCAACGCAGACAGCGCATCACAGCATGCAAGAAACTTTGCCGGTGCACTTTGAGTTTTGTGCTGGCAAGAGGCGGCATGCTTCCTGCAGCCAGCTAACACGGCAACGGCGATATGCTTGCTGTAGTCAATGTAAGCAGCATGCGGTATGCTTTCAGCAGCCTGCAGGACAGTATGCAGCAAGCTTGCAGCAGCCAGCGTGAAGCAACATGCAGCATGCTTTGAACAGCCAGCACATGACACTGGCAGGCAACCTTTTTCATACAGCCCAGCACTATGCCATGGTCAATTTTGCGCTCAGCATGGTGCGCAAGTTCATGAATGCCCCCACATGCTCCCACACTGTGAATTTGTTCGAGCCTGCATCATCCCCGTGTCAGCATGTGCCCATGCAGGCCCTGCTCACCTGCGCATGTGCTGCCAGTGGCGCGTACTTGGGCCTGTCCATCAGGCTGACCTTGGCTGCCAGGGCCTCTTTGAGTGCAGCGTCAGGCACTGACGGGCTGGCTGATATCTTGGCAGCAGCCCAGTGCAGCAGCACCTCCTCCTTCCCAGCACCACCCAGCATCTCAGCAACCCTGTAGGCCAGGAGGTAGTGATGGGCCAGCACAAGCCTGCAGGACGCGACATGCAGCACAGTGCAAGCAGTCAACAGCACCAACGCGTTGGTCAAGCACAGCAGGGCAGCCGTTGTGGAAGCCAGCACTGTGGGAATTCTCGCCAGCGACAGTGATGGGCGGAGGTGCCACGCCAAGACAGCAGTTGCTAATATTGGCACAGCACGGCGACAGAGTACAAGATGTCTGTAACAGCATATGTACTAAAGAACCTGCATGAGCTTGGTGTGTGCTTAGCACAACTGCAGTTGCTGTAAGGCACTTGACATGCCTCCGCACCTTGACACCACAACCGGTAAGCTGAGGGCTTCAAGCTGTGGCATGGTCAAGGGCATGCCCACATCTGGTTCACGCAGGGCATTCAGCAGCCGCAACTTCAGAGCCACGCTCCGCAGCAGATCCCGCGGCACGTCAGCGGCAAAGGCACGACCAAACACCGCCGCACGCAGCAGGGCACGCTGACGGACCACTGAAAGGTCCAGGCCTGTGCACAGGGGGGTGCAGCATGGTGGGCGAGCAGATGAGCAACTTGGGACGCACACAGGGCAGCTAGAAGCCACGGCAGTGGGGCAGATGTGTGTGCTGTGACCAGCTGTCCCTGAATTGATACGTAGGCCAGAAACGCCTGTGTTGCACACGCACGCCACGTACTGTTGCAGTGGTAAGTGACTATGCAGGCAGTGTGGACATGTGAGCTACCCTGCCATGCGCCAGGCTGAGTGAACAGCATGCATGCAGGACTGGTTGTACAGCGTGCATCGAGCGCCTTCATGAGGTGCTGCTTCCAGGCATACACCCCATGTGCCCGCCTTGTGCACACACCTGCTGCTGTCGCACATGCTATGACAGCATCGTCCAGTTGCCCAGTCAGCTGCCTAAGCAGCTTGTCAGAACGTGCGCTGCCTGCATCAAATAAGTCCCGGGCATCCAGCAGCTGTGCCGCAGCTGATGTGGACCCAGGCTTGTACGCCTGCAGGACACAGCAGACAGCTCTTCTGAAGGTCCCTTATGCAAGAACCCCACGCATGAGGTCTCAAAAATCCTACTCAAACATGCATACAAATCTTGCGCTGGCTCCCTCCAACCGGCTGTGGGTGTGACGCCTTCAAGACTGAACCAAATCAGTGCCGAGGCTCTGTGAACTAGTAAATCTTGCCAATACATGCGCCATGTCTCCTTACCTGCACCAGCACATCTGGCACCCTCCTGAAGAGGCTCATGGTGCTGCCTGTGATGAGCCGCATGCCATCCACCTCTGCCACCATGATCAGGGGCCCTTCGCATGGCCGCTTGAGCCAGTCCCCATAAGGCCCCACCAGCAGCAGGAGGCCCTCCCAGCGCAGCGCGACAGCATCCACACCACACCAGCACAGGCTGGAGGGCGGCAGGCCGCTGCGGCTGTCAAAGTCACTGAGTTGCTGGCTGAAGTCTGTTGAGAGGTAGAGACAGTGCAAGAAGGAAAGAGCCAAACACATGGAGGGTCAGAATGAGAAATCCGTGATTCACCTAAGGCACCGAAAGCAAACTGCAACATGCGCTAGAAGCAAACTGCATCAGGTGCCAACAAGCAGTGCACCACATGCTGTTGGCAAATGGCAATGGCCCGTAAAACTTGCTGAAAGCAAACTGCAATGGATGCTGCAAGCAAACTGCATGATACATCTCATTCGAACTGGCACTTGCAGCCCAGAAGGTGTGCCACACTCACCACTCAGCAGTACTCTCAGCTTGCCATCCAGACACGCAACCGCCAGGAATGAGCCGTTAGGAGACACCGCCATGGATGCTACACCGCCGCAGCCAGGGGGCAGCGACTGGTCTGTTGCGCCGTGGTCATCAATCACCCAGATGGTTTCATCCACAGCAACCAACACCTTCAGCAGCATGCCAACCATACACCCAGGTACAGCGTATCCAGCGTGTCAGACCCACATGCCAGGAGATCACAAGCAGGGCTCACCCACAGCTGCAACCTCAGCTCATCCACAAGGGCATAACAACGGGTGACACCGGTGCATCATACGCTCTACTGCAAAACAAGCTGCGCAAGCTCTGGTAAATCTGGATCTCGCCAGGTTGAGCCTGCTGAAGTACCAGAGGCCATGGGGTGATCCAGAGACAGTCCAGACAACAAGCGTCATTACAGCGACACCATGCTGTGAACTTGCTATCCGGTCGCCAAGCGAAGCTGTCCACATGATGCACACACTTTATGTTTTGGCCTGATGTAAGCAGGTGTGGACGTACATGTGCATGCATTACGCGCACCATAATGCCTGGCTGGCCGGCTGGAACAGACAACACACGGACAGCACCCACCTCCAGCCCGTTGCTGAGTGTGGACTGCGGCTCCAGCACAGCCATACACGCCACAGTGGCGCTGCTGTTGCTGATGTTTGTGAGTCCAGGGATGGGCGGCAACCTCACGGCCCTGGGCTCCTGCAGCCCCATGACTGCCCACAGCTGCTTGCTGTTGGAGCCCAAGACGACAAGCCCATCAGGGTACAAGCAGGCCTGGCTTATGCCCTCGGCCTCTAGCTGCGGCCCGAAGCTAACCTGCTTGGAGACCCTGACACCTGTCATGCTGTAGAAGTACACCTGCATTCCATATGGCCAGGCAGAACGTTGTGTACCGCTGCTGGCTGTACTTGTCAAGGCCGGTTTCGCATGGTGCAGCTGCAGCTGCTGTACTCTGCGCTGCAGTTGGTCACCACCACACAAGGCTACACGGCATGATCTGCAAGCTCTGCCCATTTGCAAGCTGGTACGCCATCTCAAAAGACTGCTGGCCGTCACAGCCTCACCTTGCCTGCAACATCAACCATCACAAGCTCCAGTTCGTTGCTCCAACCCCAGGTCAGCAGCAGGGCCCCTTCCCACAGGAAGGAGCCCAGCACCTGCCCTGACGCACTGAAGATGCGCACCAGGGGCCGGCCCCCTGTGGCACCACCACGCATGACCACCAGGGATTCCTCATCCCGCACGACTGCTACAGGGCCGCCAAACGGTGCTGCTGCTACCCTGCAAGTGCACACAGATTCGGTGAAGGATCCCTGGGGGCCACCACCATCGCATGTGGTGCTTGTTGCACACAGTGTATTGCGTGTCTGTGTGACAAGGCTGTACCGGATGAAGCTTGCGAGCCGCTGAATATCCAGCTGCTGGAACAGCTCACGTCCTGACTGGGTGGAGGGTCTGTGTGCTGTGTCCACATGCAACACAGCACAGCAAGAACTGCTGACAGCTTCAGCAGCTGCTGTGGTCAGGCTGTGTTCGCCGCACGAAACTCTGGACCTACTTTTGCGTGTCCAGATCCACATCCTGCCAGTTCAGGTCATACAGGTGCTCCTCACAATAGAAGGTGTCCCCACATGCCTCCCAGTCGCTCACTGCATGATGGCAAACACAAGGGTGTGCCCTAGCTGCTGCTGGATCAGACACAAAACAGTTATTTGTGACGTCATGAAGTGCCTTGACGCACCTGCATCTGCTCTGAGGGCAGCAAGGGCTGTGGATGTCATGTGCAGTGCTCCAGCTGCCGCACACTGACTGGAGCACACTGCTTCAAAGTGGCATCTTTCTCCACGGTGAACTATAGGCTACCCAGGACGTCGACTTGTTGCCTGAACCTTTCAAACAGCTTGCTGGGTTCAGCAATCCGCATGTAGAGCATGGCCTGCGGGTCTTCTGTGCTATCAGATCGTGATCACGGAGCACCGTGACGGACTATGCTTCACGATCAGTCACTTGAAGACCTCAGGATAATTTGAAAGCTCAAAATCATGACTGCATGTCAGCCCTTACACCCACGCTCCTCGGTGTGCCTCTACATGAAGGTGACGTGCAGACCCTGACTGTGGCTCGACACTCACTCAAAGGCACTGCAGAGCAATGTATGGTCAGAATGGTCAACATGCACATGATGTTAGCAATGAACTATGGCTTGGGGCAGTTTGAGCAAGGCAGCCCCCCCCCCCCC
>QAXK01004347.1:0-10721 GCA_004335735.1 Chlorella sp. KRBP | reverse complement strand
TAAACTGGGAAGCATCATGCATCAATTCAGCGGGTAAACTGGGAAGCATCATAGGGGGCTCCGGCCCCGCCGAGGCGCCCAAACAGATGCAAACATCGACACACATGCTGCTGCGCAGGCGAGCATTTTAGGCGGGGAGCCCTGTAGGGCAACCCTAACCACCTTGCGCCCAAAGCCATGCCCGCTAGCAGCGGCGCGTTGCAGCGCTCCTGGACGGGCGCACACGAGTGAGACAACTCAGAAAAGCGTCACAGAAAAGGGCCAGGCGGCGCACGCGCATGCAGCAACCGCAGCGTGCATGGCCGCTGCCCATCAGCCTTGTTAGCCCAGCCCTGCTTCAATCATTGATCGACCTCTCACGCGCACACGTCCAAACCCGTTGCTTACTCCCAAGTTTTCCAAGTTCTCCACTCCCAAATGCCGCTTCCTGCCGCCATCATCTTGCAGGCTCAGGCGCCCTGGCCCATTGGTGGCGCCTCGCCATCACCCACCCAGCAATGCCACCGTGAAAGATCTAGCCATTTAGCAGCCATTTTCATTCCTCTCTTTGCGCCCCCCTCCCACCCTGCACTCGCAGAGACATGTGATACGCCCGGTGGCTGGGCTCCGGCCCCGCCTAGGCGCCCAAACAGATGCGAATATCGACACACAGACACAGCAGCAGCAGCCCCAGGTGAAGATGCAAGCCCTGGCAAAGATACAAGGGACGAAGAAGGGCGAGGATGTAGCCCCATGGTCAGGCTCCAAGTAGCAACAACTCTAACCCTAACCCTCCCCAACCCAGCAATACCGCCAGACCCGCAAATTACACTCTCCGTTTCCCGTCTTGCACTTTCTCCCATTTGTTTTTGCCTTCCCCTCCCCCCCCCGGCACGGCAGCAACCAACGGCTCAAACGGCAGACGCACGCGCCAGCCCCACGGAAGCAACAAACTGCGGTCACCACGTGGCGTGTGTGCGTGCCAATTGCATATGAAGGCAGTCCGCCGCCGCGTCAAGTCATTCAAACGGCAGACGCGCGCGCCAGCCCCCCTGCCCTCCGCCCCGCCACCGCCGAATGCCCTCCCCCTCCCGACCCCCCTCCCACCCCCCCACTCCCGCCCCCACCACCCAGTCCCTGCGGCGCAGCAAACATATCCGGGCTGAAAGCAAACTTGACTTGATGATGCGGGTCCTGCGTCGGCGCAGCGAGGAACGCAGCCGCCGCCTCCGCCGCCGCCTCCACCATCACCATACTGCTACGTCTCCTCGCGTTACCCGCCCCACCCGCTCCACCTGCTCCCCCAACTTTCCCGCTACCGCCACCACCAGAGCTGCCAGGTCCCTGGATCAGGTGGTCAAGCCCTTCATGCAAACCTCCGCCGCCGCTGCCAGCAGGGAGCAGCGCACTCGGCATGCTGTTCCTGCGGCTGCGCGGCGCACCCGTTGGGGCCGGCAGCAAACCTCCACCAGGGTATAGCCCCCCCGTCGGCCCATGCGACGATGGCGCGGCTGTGAAGGACCCGCTGGAAAGCGCGTTGGTGCTTGGCAGGAGGATGCTGTTGCTGTGGGACTGGTGCGCCATGATGGCGTGGCTGCCGCTGCTGTGGTGGAGGTGCTGCGGTGGCTGGCCGCCTGTGAAGGAGCCGAGGGAGCGACCGTGGTGGAGCGCGCCGCTGAGAGCCGAGGCGCCGAGAGCGACGGCGGAGCTGTGGGGACTGTGCGGGCTGCTGGGGGCGTGCCCTGCGTGTGGCGAGCATGCGAGGTGTACCGCATGGTCGCGGGGTGGTTGCGGGACGGTTGCATCACTCGCCTGTTTCGGTCAAAGGTGCGCTTGTAGCAAGACACGAACCTGTGAAAGACGCCGCTGAGCGCCCGACGCCGGACGGCGCGTTGGACAGGCTGAAGCTGCCGGCGCGTCCGCCGCCGCCCACCGTAATGAGAGGCTCCGACATGAGCGCCGCGCCGCCCGCGCCGCCGCCGCCGAGCGAGAGCTTCTCCAGCGATCCGGACCACCCCGACGGCGGCGCCAGCGAGCCGACCATCGGCACCACCTCGAACGAGGCCATGTTGGAGTTGCGACGGCCGCGGCGGGGCGCCGACGTCCCCGGCATCTGCGGCAGCAGCTCGGACGAGCCGCCGCCCGCGGGCGTCGCGACGCCGCTGGACGGGTGCGCGGGGCTGTTGTTGCCGTGCGTCGCCGGGTTGCTGCTGTAGAACGAGTCCTGCGGCGCGAAGCACTGCGCCATCCCAGCCGCCGTGCCGACCGCGCCGCTGGACCCGCCGGTGCCCATGAGGCTCGCGAGGGGCTTGTTGAACGGCGAGAGCGTCCCAGAAGCGGCGAGCGGCGCATTGCACGCGCTGCTTTTCAGCGCGTGTTTGCCGCCGTCGCTGCTGCCCGTGGCGTTGCCAGTGTTGGCAACGCTGCCGGTGTTGACGCGCGCTTGCGTGTTGGCGTACGCGGCCGGCGTGCGCGTGGGCGACTTGTCAAGTCTGCACGCAGCACACAGCAGCATGACGCGCAGCCACCTGGGTTGTGGCTGGGCTGCTCCAACTGCTTTTTCGTGCCCAGGCAGGGACACACTGCATGCTCTGGCCTTGGCTGGTGCCTAATCTTTCCTCGCAGCTGGTCCGTGCTGCCTTGGTTGCCGTGGCTGGGCCGCCCCGTTTGCAAGCCACACACACGCCCCCCAAGCCCCTGCCCTTCCCTGCACCTCCCCAGCGCCTCAGTAGGCACCCACAGCCCTGCATCAGGACCTTTTGTCTGTGGCTCGCGTGCCAGAGTGCTGCGAGACATCTGATACGCCAGGTAGTTGGGCTCCGGCCCCGCCAAGGCGCCCAAACAGATGCAAATATGGACACACACACACACACAGCCACACGCCACCACCGCTCCTGCGCCTCCCGGGCCTTTGGCGCCCACTGCCACGCGCCATCACAGCCTTTGCACTTGGCGCGCTTGGCGTGCGCACTCACTTGTTGGTGGCTTTCTGCGCCGCCCTGTTGATAATGTGGTTCATCGCCCAGTCCTCTGCTCGCTCCTGCGCCTCCACCTCCGCTAGTAATGCTGCCTCCTCCTCAGCGTCCATCTCAAATGACTCGTCCTCCTGCAACCAATCACAGAGCGATTGGCACAACAGAGAGAGACCGCTTGCAGTGGGAAGCCACATGTGAATGCTGGCAGCACGCACACACAGCCTGAGCCACCAGACTCGCACGTCGTCAACAGCCTCTCAGTACTACGACTGACACACGCTCCGCGTTTCCCTCTCTGAAGCCTCCCTGCTCCCTCTGTTCAGTTCCACTGTGCTCCCTGCACTGCTCCCTGCACTGCCTCCTGCACTGTCACTCTGACTCGAACAGTGTCAACACGTTTTTGTGACGGCTGCAGCATCATGACACCTGTCGTGAACGCCATGCAATGATGATGATGATGATGATGATGATGAGTGTCAACACTGCCACCCTGCCTCCACCCTTCAGCGGGTGCGCTCCGCCCTCCCCTGCCACCGCTGCCACTCGCTGTCGCCCGCTGCTCGACCAGGTGCCGCCTTCCCTCCACCAACACCCAGCCCCCCACCAGCAAACTGCCAGCGCCCCTGCCACCCGCCCCCTACTGCTCGACCTGCCGCCTACCCGCCACCTCCACCGCTGCCACCGCTGTCGCCCACTGCTCGACCTGCCGCCTTCCCTCCACCGCTGCCCTCCTTGGGCAAACTACCACCACCGCTGCCACGCGCGCCCCACTGCTCACCGGGTGTGCCCTTCCCTCCGTCAATGCTGCTGCCAGAGCCTCTGCAGCCGAGCGCGTGGCGTTGCGCTCGTGCGTGCCAGGCGCGTGCCATGCCTGCACCGCCGCCTGCGCCTGGCTCGACATATCCACGGCCTTGCTCAGCGTCTCGATGCATGTCGCCTTTTTCTGCTTGAAGGGCTACGTGCGTTGTGCGTGCAGCCGCGGGGACATGATGTTGACGTGTCGCACTGGACTCCCCGCGCTGGACTGCCACCCCAGCCACCTTGCAAGGACTGTAAAGGTGCCCAATGCGCTGTGGTGTAGACGCCGCAAGCCGCGCACACTGCATCTCGGTGCTGCGGGCCGGCCTTCGCGTCATGTTCGGCATCGACTCATTGAGCATCAGCCGCGCACCTCCTCCTGCCGCGCTCGCCCGCAGTGGTTGAACGCCGTCAAGTCCATCGTAGCTCCTGCAAGCTGCTGCGCGTTCTTTGTCCTCCTTGCAGGACGCCGTACCCGCGATGTGCGCAACGCACACGCCGCGAGAGCTGCTTGCGTCTGCGCCGAACGCAGTGCGGGCGTGTGGAGTGCGATTTGCGAGCGAGCGCGTGTCCGGGTCGTGTGTTTTCGATTCGTGTACTTCGCAATCATGCACTGATCATGGAGATGCAGCTGGCAAAGGCGCTGCCAGCTACAAGAGGGAAGGGCTAGCACCTTGCTATGAACATGGCGGTGTTCGCTGCTGCCGATCGCTGGACAGGCGGGCTGCGTCTACTCGTGGGACGTGCGGCCATTTGCTTTGGGCGCTCCTCCGTGCCACCACCGCCGCGACTTCTCTGGCATGCGCAGCGAGCGAGCGAGCACGCGCCGCGGCCGGAAGCAACCTGCCATCAATTTCAGGGCCAGCCCACGCAGGGCCAGCAAACGGCCCAAGCCGTGCGTGGCCGAAATGCAAAGGTAACAACAAACCAGTGCCAGGTGCACGCACAGGAAGACGCGCGAGAGAAAGGAGCAGAGCCGCAGCAAACCAGGCCTCCACTCGTGCTTCCGCACCTCAGCCACACTCCATTCCCGCGGCGCCCAAACCAGCGCAGAGCACAGCTCCGCCTCCTCCCTTCAACGCCCCACCCAACGCCCAAAAGAACTCTCTCACACGCCCACCGCCTGGCAGACCCGCAAAACCACCACCATGGCCGCCTCCAAAACCCTGTTCTCCAACAACACCCACAGCTCCTGCCCTCCCACCCCGCCCCGCCCCGCCTCCACCAGCGCCGCGCTGCGCGTGCCGCCGCCGCCGCCGCCCGCCAACTGCCCAACCGCCGCCGCCGGGGGCGCCAACCGACTCCAACCGCTCGCCACGTACAGCGCGTCCGCCCCCAGCTGCGCCTGCAGCTGCCGCAGCAGCTGCACCAGCAGGCCCGCACCCGCCCCACCCGCCGCGCCGCCACCACTGGAATTACGCTTGGGCAGCAACGCCGCGGATGCTGCTGCTGCTGCGGTGGCGGGAGGGCCAGTGTGAGGACCGTTGGGGGTGGGGCTGGTGGTGGAGGTGGGGAGGGTGGCGGAGGGTGGGTCGCCGAGGACACGTAGGTTGAGCCATGAGCGGGCGCCTTCCATGCAGACCAGGCGGACTTGGAGGGCGGCTGTGGCCTGCAAGCGAGTGGGTGGGTATGAAGGGAGGTTTCAAGGGAGGTTTGAGGGAGGTGTGAAGGGGGGTGGTCAAGGAGAGGTGCGCATGTGAGCGCATTGGAGGGGGCATGTGGGCAAGCATTGGAGAAACGCATCCGAGGGCGCATGTGCGGGCGCATTTGTGGGCGGGAAACGCCCTGTTTGGCTGATGTACGCCAGCACGCCTGCGTGCTGATTACGCCACGCCACGCCACGCCACGCCAAAAGTGCTCACGATGACGCACGCACCTGGGACAGGGACGCAATGCCACGCACTGGTATCTGCTGGCCAGACATGGCTGTGCCAGATGTAAAGCTCACCACACACACCACACACACACCAGGCAGTGGGCTCCGGCCCCGCCGAGGCGCCCAAACAGATGCAAATATCGACACACACACACGCACCTGGGACAGGGACGCAATGCTGCCGGAAGAACGCAGAGCCAGCGATGCCTTGGACTGCAGCACCCCTCCCCCTGCCCCTCCCCCTCCCACCCCGCCCACCACTTCTGCCTTGCCTCCTCCTGCCGCCGCCGCCGCCGATGACATGGCACCCCCGTGCATGCTGCCATGGCTAGGGCGCGTCGAGGGCTTGCCTGGCAGCGCCACCAGCATCTCGTGCCGGAACGGTGCGCCGTCGCACACGTGCAGCACCGCTGCTGCTGCCGCCGCAGACGCCGCCGCTGCCGCCGCAGGCACAGCATGCAACTGATTGGCATCTTTCGCCGCCTGGCCACCAGGCGCGCTGGCAGCTGCAGCTGCAGCAGCTGATGAGTGAGAGAAGGAGGAAGAAGAAGAGGAGGAGGAAGAAGTGAGGTCCAGCGCCCGCTGCAGCGAACACAGCGGCTGCGCCGCCAGCATCAACGCATCCAGCACCAAGCCCTCCTCCCCCGCAGCAGCCATCTCCTCCAACGCCTCCAGCAGCCCTGCCAGCGGCCCTGGGAACCCCTGCTGCGCACTCCCGCTCCCAGCCCCAACGCCTGCATCCACCCCCACCGCAGCTACCCCTGCCACCGCCGCCGCCGCAGCAGCAGCATCCAGAGCACCGTTCTGCCCATTGCTGTTGCTGCCAGTGGAGGTGGAGGTGGAGGCGAGAACGGGTGCATCAGGCGCCTCCCCAGCTGTCAAGCTCACAGAGCAAACCACCAGCTCAGACCACCTCACAGCCACCGCCGCTCCGCTGCCGCCGCCGCCGCCGTTGCCTTTCCCGCCGCGCCCCCCTTGCCCTGCCGCCGCCGCAGCAGCAGCAGCTGCACCAGCGGCAGTGGCAGCGGAAGCAGTGCCAGGGGGGGGAGGGGAGGCGACGGAGGCCGGGCCTGGTGTGGGCGACCTCGTGCCTTTCCCACCGGTGCCACCACCAGTGCCGCCACCACCACCACCACCAGCAGCTGTCGGCCCCGGGCGGTTGGGCGGCGGTTGTTGCTGGGTTAGGGCTTGCCATGCGGGACCGGAGGTCCAGCGGACACGGAAGCACAGCGGCTGCGGCTGCGGCAATCCACCAGTACCACCCTCGCCACCACCACCTTGCTGGAATTCCTGCTGCTGTTCCTGCGGCGGCTGCGACGGTTGCGCCGGCAGCGGCGGTTGGGGTGGCGGTTGGCTCGGAGGTTTTGGGGAGGGCTCAGCCGTCCCCATGGCCATGGCAAGCAGGTCCATGTCGTCGTCCTCGTCCAAAACCACCACGTCCTGCTTAGGCGCCGCCGCCGCCCCCGCCGTGCCTTGCTTAGGCAACCCCCGCCGGGTGGCCGCATGGTGGTGGTTTTGCTCTGCCCTAGCACCAAGGGTGTGTGGTGAGGAGGACACGAGCGGCACGAGACCATGCTTGGGAGGTACGGAAGCGGCAGACGGAGTGTAGACAAGGGTAGCCGAGGTTAGGCTGTAGGTGCTGAGTCGCAACGTGCCGTTGCGCCCCCACTGCCACACCGCTGCTGCTGCTGCTGCTGTGCCGCTGCCTAGCTTCCTGGCAGCTTCCGCCTCCTCGTCCTCCTCCTCCTCGCCCGGTAACCCCCCTTGGAGCGCCTGGCCATAGCTGCCGCCGCCGGTGCGCTGCTGCGCCGCTGCCGAGGGCACAGCGCCGTTCCCATGCCCATGCGTAGACCCTAGCCCAGCCCCCGCCCCCCATGCGCCGTTGCTGCCTCCCCCCTGGGGGGGTATGAGGTGGCCGTTGGCGAGGGCGTCGGCGACGTGCCCTAAGCCCTCATGCCGTGCCTTCTTAGGGTCTTTGCTGCCATGCGACTGCAAGCCCTCATCGCCTCCACCGCCGTCATCGGGACGTTCCCGTTTGACGCGGACAGCTGGTGCCACCACCGCTGCCCCAACGCTGCCTTCCGCCGCCTGCTGCCCCCGCCGCCGCCGCCCCCTCTTCCCGCTCAAGCCGTCGTGCTGAACCCTAAGCCGCATGGGCTCCGGCGCCATGCACTCCACCCTCGCCAGGAACGTCTGAACCCTAAGCACGCTCAGCAGGTCGCACAGCATGTCCAGGACCGTCTGCCCCTGGCTCAAACTGTACGACAGCTGCACATGGCCAGGCCCTAACTGCGCCAAAGCCCTGGCCCGAAGCCCCGCCGCTGCCGCCGCCGCCGTCGCCGCGCCCGCAGCACTCTGCCCTCTCCCCCCATGCCATCTCCGCTGCTGCTGCTGCTGCCTCTGCTGCTGCGACGCCTCCGCCCCCGCCCCCGCCGCATGCCCATTGCACCCCGCCGCCGCATGCCCTAACGAGGGGTTGACGTCTCCGCCATGCGCTGCAGACCCTGACGGTGGCCCTAGGCCATCACTGGAGGGCAGAGGTCCCGTACCGCTCAACCCCCTGCTGCTCCAAAACGCGCTGAGGCCGCCGAGAGACGACCACTGCTCCGACGCGTGCTGCGCGTGCTGTGCTGGCTCTCCAGGGCCGCCGCCGGCCCCCCATCCCTGCGGCGGCTCCTCCTGCTGCTGCTGCTGGCTGACGTGGCGGTTGTTGCCGGCAGGGCTGCTGACGTGGCGGTGGTTGCCGGCAGGGCTGCTGACGTGGCGGTGGTTGCCGGCAGGGCTGCTGAACCAGCTGCCGTGCACCGACATGTGCACCTGCTGCGACGCTAGGTCCTCGCCCGGGTGCAGCTCGACGCGGGTGAGCCCCACGGCGGGCGGGTGGAGGCCCCTGCGCCTGGCTAAGCGGCAAGGGAAGGAGACGCCGGCGGCCGAGAGCAAACGAAAGCAAGAGGGAGACGGTGGCGGCGGCGGTGGTGATGGTGCAGCGGCGGCAGCGGGCTGTGGCTGGGGTGGTGGTGGTTGGGAGTCGGGTGGGGTGAGCTCCATGTAGGCCACGCCTAGGGCCTGCGTCCGTGCATGGGAGAGGGCTGAGGGTGGTGCTGTTTGCAGAGTGTGCGCTCGGGTGGCACACGTGTGGGGGAGGTGGGTGCTGTCACCCGAACACAGTGATGCACAGCAGCAGTGGGACAGAACACGCAATCCTACAGAAGCAGAGCGGCAAAGGTAGCAAGTTCGAAAAGCCACGGCGTTGTGCTCACCGTGAGCTGGCACGTGAGCTTCTCCCACACCATCTGCCGCCGGCACCACTGCACCACCGCCTCCAACTCCGCCCCCACGTTCCGAGTGGGTTGCTGCTGCGACTGCTGCCCTGCCCGCCCCGCCGCCGCCGCCGCCGCGTCGCCCGCGCCCTGCTGCATGGGTAGGGTTGCGTGCCCTAGGTCCCCGCTGAGCACAGAGGTGGCGAGGCTGGTGTGCGTGGCTATGCGGTGCAGCGTGCTGCCTGCTGCTGCGGCTCCTGCTGCGGCGTTGGTGCTGGGTGAGAGGACGCTGCCAGCGGTCCGGAGGGAGGCGTGTGCGTCGGCCCCCACGCCTGCGCGGTGGACACAGCGAAGCGCGTGGCGCAATGTGTGGGTGACCTTGCCTGCTTAAACAACGGCGACCTGACCACCGCCCAGCAGCAGCAGCAGCGTGCACACCTGTTGCACCTGTTAGTGGTGGTGGTGCTGCTGCCTGGCTACAGCCACAGGGTGCGGCGTCGCCGGCGGCAGCACAAGCAGGCCCTCCTTCCCTCCCTCCTTCTCTCACCTGGCTCTGACTTGATCACCACCCCTTGCACCCCCAGCTGCCTGGCTACAGCCGCAGGGTGCAGCGTCGCCGGCGGCAGCACAAGCAGGCCCTCCTTCCCTCCCTCCTTCTCTCACCTGGCTCTGACTTGATCGCCACCCCTTGCACCCCCTGCTGCTGCCTGGCCACAGCCGCAGGGTGCAGCGTTGGCGGCGGGAGCACGTGCGCCGGGACGGGCACCAGCCTAAGCACCTTGAGTGCTTGCATCTGCGCCGAGCACGCAAACACAAAGAGCCCGTACGACGGCGTCGCGGCGTGCGCGTGGTCAGCTCCGATGACAAAGCTGAGGTGGCGGGGCTGGAGGCAGGCCGGGGCGTTGGCTGCCGTGGGGTAGAGCGGGGGGAAGGAGGGCGGGAGGGGTGAGGGAGGGAGGGACCAGAGCACGTGGTAGCGCTTGCAGGTGGCTTCGTACCTGCGAGGGGTGGGTGGCGGGGAAGAGGACGAAGGGACGTGGTGAGCTGCAAGCTTAATCTGTAAGAGGAGCGACAATAGGCGCCCCACATGGTTGCTCCACCAGCACTACTTGATGTGCTGTCCAGGGCATTTTCCCGCCCTCTCCCGCCCTGTTACAAAATCTCTCCCAGGCGAGCGCTCAGGGCCCGAGGCAGCCATGAAAGAGACAGCCCTCCTCACCGAAGGGAACGGCCCCCACGCACCAGGGCTGCTCCTGCTGGAAGGCGTCGACCCACCCAGGTGCAATCACAGCCCCACCACCACGCACCACAAGGCACCCGCACCGCGCGCCCCACCACCACGCACCAGGGCTGCTCCTGCTGGAAGGCGTTGACCAGCCGCGTGCTCGGCCCGCCCAGGTGTAAGTGCAGCCGCCGCGCCGCTGTCATGCTCATGCACATGGCCAGCGACCGCTGCTGCTCGCGAAAATATCCAAAAACCCAGCGCGACAGCTCGTTCATGGCCCGCTGCGCCACCTGTACCGCAGCCTGCACCGCCGGCGCCTGCTGCTGCTGCTGCTGCTGGGTGCCTGGGGCTCCTGTGGTGGCGGTGGCGGCGGTGGGTGTGGCGCCGATTGGCTGCTGACTCACTTTGATGAGCTGGGAGTTGAGTTCTGTCTCTTTCTGCGGTGTGCACGAAGGACAGGGCAGGCGCGGTGCCATCATGCAGTGCCACCTCCATCACCACCGGCTACGTGCAGCGTTCGCATCACAGTCCGACTTCGGGGTGGGAACGGCTACCAACCTGCTGCACGCTACTCGTGAACACCTCTAGCCGGGCAGCTCTTTCTATGT
>QAXK01004346.1:0-22008 GCA_004335735.1 Chlorella sp. KRBP | reverse complement strand
CCTTGGCCCAGCTGCTGGTGCGCACCAGGTTCACCTTGGGCAGGAAGCAGCTGAAGATCTGCACACACACACATAGGCGTGTACAAGGGTTGACAGGGCCGTGTCAACACATCCCAGGCGTCACAACACACATGTGTACACTCCACACCCACAGCTGAACCTACTCAACCCCTCTCTCCTTCCATACATGCTTACTGTTGTCGATGAGAGTGCCACCAAGTCCAGTTTAGTGCTGCTGAGTCTGATAGAGCCGTGCACAGCCATATGTCTCAGACTGACGATCAACCTCCACCCAGGCCTAGCTGACAGTGTGGCTTCTGGTTGACCTACTCCCCTGAATGCAAAGCATAAACCACACACGGCCCACACAGGAATATATATACTGACACCCAGCCAGGGCTGCGACCCACCTGCTTGCCGGTCCAGAGGGGCTCTGGCTTGAGGATGGTTGGTGCCGGCACCGTGCCGTCCCACTCCTGGATGTTCATGAGGATGTTCATCATGACGTCCCGGGGGATGAAGGTGTCGCGCTGCGTGATGAGCTTGCAGCCCAGCAGGGTGTCCTGCACAGCACAGCCAGCACAGCACGACAAGCAGTACGCTCAAAATATGTAATGTGAAGACCGCCCTGGGTAGTTAGCACAAACAGCATGATTCCGCCTAGGACGTGTCACAAATATCATGGACACTGCACACACATTGCGTCGCAAACGTGAAACGTCGGACAGTGCGAAGGCAGGCAGAAATCATCCATACCTGCACGATGCCGATGACGGGCTTGTTGGCCTGCGGCGACACAATGTTGCGCGGCACCATCATGATCTGACGCATCTCTGCGCGCGTCTCCTGGCTCTGTGCCACGTGCATGTTCATCTCGTCACCGTCGAAGTCTGCGTTGTAGGGCGTCGTCACCGACAGGTTCAGCCTGCAGACACGTGTATGACACAGCAGGTGTCACGCACTTTCACAAACTTCCATGGGTCCCCACAAACTCAGACTTGACGTCAGGTTGCAGGGAGTCAACACACAACATGGATGAAAAATGAGGCCCAGCTTTGTGACAGTCTCAGGGGCATCTCCTGAGCCACCCTGGACCTCACACAACCAAGACCACAATGACAAGGGGAAGTGCCCCAATGGAAAGCAGCTGAAGCCCCCTCACCTGAACGTGCTGTATGGCAGGATGCGCACTCTGTGGCCCATCATACTCATCTTGTGCAGACTGGGCTGTCGGTTAAACAGCACCAGATCGCCGTCCTGCAGGTGCCGTTCCACCTTGTCGCCAATCTGCACACACGCAGCAGCACCAGCAGCATCTTTGAGCCCTGCCCCGCGGCTGATGTCCAAGCGTTGCCAACTGCGTCGCGGATGCGCACTCAGACCCGGCCCTGCTGCTGGTTCCCAGGCGTTCTGGACCAGAACTGACCCATAACAGTGTGAAGCAGTATGACCACCGCAAGGTGGACGGTTCAGGCACGCCCCCGCTGTCAATATGACACAGTCGCAGATTCAGAATGACAGTGTGCAAGCAGCTAGTTCGTAAGGCTGGGGGCAGCTCACCTCCAGTGTCTTGCTGGCCCCGTCCCGCAGGAAGCCCAGGTTGATGCGGCGCCCGTCCTTGCGGATGATGAACTTTGCGCCAGTGTCGCCTGGTGGAGGCGTGGGCCCAGCATCGCACAGCTCCTGCAGCCTACGCACCACGACACAACACAAGACACGCGGCAGCAGACCTGTGTACAACACGCGTACCTGGCTGCAATGTGTTGCCGCAATGTAAAATGACGTCTTGTGCATGATCTTGACTCGCCATGGCAATGTCCAGAAACCTATGTGTGCCCAGAGCCATATGCAATCGACCCTGACAGACCAAACATTGGTGCTTCAAGCACCAAGGACCTGACATTTAGCGCCTGTCCTTACTTGTCCTTGTTATACTGTGTGACAGACTCTGGGAAGGTCAGGTTCTGCGCAATTGTCCAGGGCACACCCAGCTCGTCGATGCCGATGTTGGGGTCGCCTGTGATGACTGTACGCGCTGAGAAGTCCACACGCTTGCCCATGAGGTTGCCGCGGATGCGCCCAGACTTGCCCTTCAGCCGCTGCGAGTACAAGAAACCAAGCGTACAGAGTCAACCCGACAGTACGGGGTAAGCAGGATGCAGTGAGCAGGCTGTTCAGCCCCTGCTTGTTTCCAGCCCTCACATGCAGGGGCCAATGCTGCCAGGGGTTGAGGTGCCGGCTCAGGACACACATGCAACACAGGTGCAAGGACGGACACCTGCACCCGCCGTGTGCACACGCCTCGCACCTGGCTGATGGACTTGATGGGCCGGCCGCTGCGCTGCGTAGCTGGGTTAACGCCTGGTATGGTGTTGTCCATGTAGGTCACCACGTGGAACTGCACACGACAGCAGCATGCAGGCAAGGGTGTGTTGCCAACGCACATCCCCCCGCACAAACCCCTCCTGCTCCCTGTCCTGACGCAACGGGTCCTGATCAGCGGTGATACTGCACAATCCTGCGATGCCCTGTCAGCTGTGTAAAAGAGACCCCCCAACGCAAGCCTAGAAAAGCTTCTGCAGGTGTACAACCCCGCTGCAGGCCAGCCTACAGATAGTGCCGCTGCCAGGGCCTGGGTCCTGCTGCACCACCCTGGGCTCACCTGCAGCAGGCTGACATACTCGTTCAGGATGTGCTGCGGGCTGCCATTGGTGATCATGCGCCTCAGAGCCAAGTTGGCACGAATGATCTCCACGAGCTTGTGTGTCAGGTCATCCTCGCACCTGGGACAGGAAAAACAAACACACCCCAATGTGTTGCACGTCAGGCCCGCTATGCACTGCTGAGGGCTACTGAACTGCCCTTGAGGCCGCACAAGCTTCCTGCACTCTTGCTGTAAGTTGGGAACGCACGACAATACTGTGAGGCCTGAAGACACCACAGGTTTGGATCCAGCGCAACATGATGGCTGGGATCAGATGCCGTCAGGCCTGCACCAGTGCTCAGAGCGTCCTGTTGTGCCTAGCAAGCACTGTTACTGGGCTGCACCTGTGCAGTGCCCAGCACACATGCCCCAGGGGCTGAACCACTGATGCAGGACCTCACACCAACAACAGCACATGGCAGCACACACCTCGCACTGCTGTCCATCATCACGCTGGGGCGCACAGGGGGTGGCGGCACAGGCAGTACAGACACCAGCATCCAGTCTGGCCGCGTGTAGCGCGTATCAAAGCCCAGGGCCCTGCAGTCCTCGTCGCTGATCTGCGACAGGATCTTGTAGCAGGCTGCAGCAGTCAGCTCCTGCAGGACAAGGCAGGCAGTAGCATGCGCCACAATGCATGTTTTATTCAAGCCAAGCCTTCAGGAGACCTGCACGTGAATCATTCACAGTCTTGGTAGCCTTGGGAGTCTTGCAGATGGTGCAGACACCCAGCTGCTTGGCATAGTATTGCTGCCAGCAGCAGGCAAACCTGCCCCTGCATGCAGTGGTTTTTGTTATCGTCCATGGCGAGACAGCTGCTGCTGGCCATCGATGAGGGTCTGCTGCTTGAAATCACAGCAGGTCGAGCATATTGTGTATACACGCAGGGAGGGCTGCTTGACGCGGCAGGTCAAGCACCATGGCGAGGGCGCCTCACCTGCTTGCGCTCCACCTCGGGCATTGCATTGAGTGCTCCCTCCTCGCCGTCCTTCGGCTTGGGGAACTCCATGAGGATCTTCATGCCCTCCAGCTTGTACGCAGGCTGCGGGTTGCCTGCAGTCAGTGAGTTGCGCCCACCACAGCATGGCGCAGCACGGGTCTTAACGGCAATCAGCTACAAGCAGGGCATGAAGCTGGTTACACCCTCGGTGCGGATGCAGGCGCCTGGTAGCAGGGCGGGGAGGGCTGCAGACGCCATTGTGCTTTACTAGTATAGGAGGCGTCTCAAGGGCAGCATATGATCGCCTGAAAAGTACATGCCCCCGCCCAATGGTGTGCTGCCGGTGGCCCGCAACCACCCACCTCCTGCATCGTCCCAGCGCTTGTGGGCACACGCGTTCAGGAAGTGCCTCAAGCGAGCGGCTGGCTTGCGGATGGTCAGGCCAGCACGGTACTTGGGGTCATCCTGCAGCAGTGCCAAAAGCCAAGGGGGACAGTTGTGAGGAGAGCTGTACACAGCAGGACTGACGAACCGAAGCAAGGCCAAAGGCATGTTGGCTTGACAGTCTGATGGAAGAGTGTGTACAGCAGTATCGAACACGTGGGTATGGTACGAGCGAATTCAAGCTCAGATGCAACTGCAAAAGCCACCTGCTCCATTGGGTTGCAGTCTGCAAGTGCGGGTGTTATTGCTGCATTGTGAGCACGCCATGACGCCACCCCTGCATGTGTGCTACTTATCCCGAGGGTCTGTCAGAAGCAAACAGCGGCATAGTTTGCGGTTGTTGCTATGCCTGCATGGTGATACTAGCCACAGCTGCCCTAGTGGTGTGCCAGTCACCTTGTCCAGGAGCAGCTTGGAGTTGAAATGGCCCACACAGCGCAGCACGCGGATCAGGGTCTTGATGAAGCCACCTGTGTTACAAGCATTACGACGGCCGGACACCCTCGGGTTACAGCCTCTACTCCTGACTTGTATGAGCCACAACATGCTCTGTTGGGCGGTGCAGTTTGCAGGATAAAGTCGATGCAGCACAGGATGTGATGGGGAAGCACAGCAGGACACCATGTCTGCATGTACAAGGCATGCAACATGAGCCATGGGCACATGTGTGCCGCTTGACATGCGGCTGCTCTGCTGTTGTGTCTGCTGTTGCGTCGAAGGTAGACCCACCCCTAGGCACTGGCCATGTGCATGTTTCCTACTGCTGTGCTGTCCCAGTTTTTGGGCGATGCCACTACTGCTGTGCTGTCCCTATTTATTCAGCTATGCCATGCTTACAGTGGTACACAGGCTGTGCCAGCTCGATGTGACCAAAGTAGCCCGGGCAGTCGTGCATGTTGGCACCATCTGTGGTACAGATGCCTCCAAACTTGTCCATGGTGCCCATCCGGGGATCACTGAGGCCACCAGACTTCGGAGCACCCTTCTCAAACAACTCTGGCGAATCCACATTGCACACCGAGTACTTTTTCTGTGGTCGCACCAGCACGGCAGCAGCACAGCACCGCAGACAGCAGCAGCAACTGGGTTTGGGCAGAGCAGCAACGTGGCCACGCAAACAGCTGACCAGAAGGTGTTACAAAATCAACGAAAACCATCCTCCTGGCACAGCATGCTGTGCATGTGAAGCAGCATGCCGGCATGTGCCTCTGCCATGCACAAATACTCACAATTTCCTCTGGGTTCCAGACACCAAACTGCACTGCCTTAACGCGCTTCACAGGTGCCCTGCTAGGCGTGAAGCGGTCCATGGTGGTTGCCATGGTTGCTGCAGGCGTACCACCCTGTGGTGGTTGCCAAAGAACCTATGGAAACCACCAGCTGCTGCTGCTGCTGGCTGTTTCGGAGCCTACCCTCCTCACAACCCTGCCATGGCAACTCCAACCGGTATCAATGCAGCCGAAAAGCCACGTGGCAGACCCGAACGCACGGCAGCTGCTGGCAGACGCAGAGCTAGGCTGGACTCTTCTGATCTGCTTGCTTTACTTGCCCACCGGGCAATGGCTTGAGCTTGATGCACCGGCAATCGCAAACAGTATCAGAGGTAGCCCCCTGGTGATGGAAGCTATGATGGTGAGCGATGTGCTTGCAAGTGCCCTGGTGCGAGTCTTGCCCTAAGCCCGAGCTGCTCTCAAGGTTGGGATGGAGTCGCTCTGGATGCGCACCAGCAGCTCAGTATACGGAAATTTGTGTCGTTTATGCAAAACAAGGCCGTCTACGTTCTTATGCATTGCATCAGAGCCTCGGCTGCTTGACTTCATCGTCCATAGTAGCATAGGCAGCAAGGACGAATGGATTTTGCTCTCAGAAGGCTTCAACAATGTCATCTATCAAGCAATTCACTACCTCTCAGCTGTGCAGACCAGACACGCCAGGTGCGACAGCAGCAGCAGCAGGTGCACCAGCCCTTGCGCTATCTCAATCAGCCAGATGTGCTCCATGAGGCAACACTGGGCGCAAATGCTTGGATATGATTGTTTGATTGTGTCCTGTGCAGGTGAAGGTTCAGGCAACTGCAGCTGTCAACCCAACCATCACCTCAACTCAGCGTGCTCTGCTGCAGACAGCCAGGCGGAAAAGCTCGCAGCCGCAGGTGAGACGGGTCTGTTTGAGGTTGTATGCTGCTTGCTGCAGATATGTTGGCCTTTGGACGATGGTCTAAGGTGGCTTGAACTGCCAAGGGAGTGGCTGTCATGCTGACGCTTGTGCTGCTGTACATGCAGGGTGCTGATGCACAGCAGCCAGCTCATCCCAAGCTGCTGCCTGAGCTGCGAGGGAACCTACATGTTGCACAGCAGCTTGCAAATAGCTCACCAGAAGAGTTTGAGCAGTTGATGCTTGAGCATGAGCGCCGGCAGCAGCTGCGACTGCGCCAGCAACTGCAGCAACAGCAGCAGATGCAGCAGCAGCGGCAGCAAGGCAGGTTGCCGACGTCCTTCGGTCAGCAGCCCGTGAGGCAACAGCAGCAGCAGCAGCAGCAACAGCAACAGCAACAGCAGCAGCAGGAGCTACAAGCATCACAATCTCAGCAGCAACCGGCAGTGGATGCATATGCAGAGTCTGCCAATCAGCTCCAGCAGAGGCGGTTGCTGCAACAGCAGCTGGCGCTACGACAGTTGCTGATGCAGCAGAAGCAGCGAAAGCGCCAGCTGCAGCTGCAGGTGCGCCAGGAGCCTGCTGTTCTGACGGCCTTGATCAAGCGCAGCACATCATGGCAGCGGCTGCAGCAGCTGTTTGGCAGCCTGACGCCACTCTTCAACCCAATTCATGTCAGCGCAGCGCTGACACAGCTGGCTCAGCTGCAGGAGCAGCCTCTGACCCCACAGCAGCGCACGGCAGCACCCAGTGACTTCAGGCAGCTGGTGCAGGACCTTGTGGCAGCAGCAGTTGCCTGTATTCCTGACTTTGGGCCCCGCCAGGTCTCCAACAGCCTGTGGGCAATTCGCAGGCTGGGAGCTCAGGACCTGCTGACCAAGCGGATGCGCACAGACTTCCTGACTGCATTCACAGACAAGCTGCAGTATGCTGCGCCCCAGCATGTAGCGATCGTTGCAGCTGCTGTCGCCAACATGGGCTGGCCACATGCGCAGACGTGGACGGCCTCTGTCCTGCAGGTGTGTATGGGATGCAGGGGGAGTTGGTTGTGCTTCCTGCTCCAGCAGCAGCAGGACCCTGCCTATTGGCATATGCATAACATTGGCAGGGTCTCGGAGGTGGCTCGCTGCAGCAAAGATTCATAGTAGATGCCATGATGCAGCGGGTGCAAACATTGTGCGTACAGCCCTTTGCATCCACTCAACGGTCCCCTGCTATTTGTTGCATCCGCAGGCTGCAACCGTCAGGCTGCCATACTTCAAGCCATGTGAGCTGGCTATCCTGCTGCATGCAGTGCCACGTCTGGCTCTGGCGCCCTCTGTCGAGTGGGTGGATGGTGTCATGCGGGCATGTTACAGCTGCATGGACAGCTTCAGCCTGCAGGAGCTGTCGATGCTGGCCGTGGGCATGGTACAGCTGCAGTACAAGCCGCCGCAGGACTGGCTGGTGGCGTACCTGCATGCGGTACAGGTGCAGCTGCACCAGATGCCTCAGGATGGCAGTGCTGCATTGGAGCATAACGCGTGGCTGGGCACCACAGCTCACCAGCAGCCGCAGCCTGGTCTGCAGGATGTGGGTGCAGGTGTCTTTGCAGCAGCATCCGACTTTGGCAGCAGCAGCAGCCATGATGGCAGCAGCAGCGGCCACGCTGCAACAGACGGGATGGCTGGAGCCGCAAGCATGCATGGTATGGACACCAGTCAGGACTTTGGAGATGATGCAGCAGATGACCCTGGCGTCAGTGTTGGCAGCCACAACGGGCCAGCTGCACAGGGGGTGGTGAATGTGCTGTATGCCCTGGCAGTGTGGGGTGTAGCACTCCCAGGTGGCTTCCAAGCGCTCTGCTTGGCTGCTGTTGAGCAACTCCAGGAGGATCTCACAATACAGGGCGTCAGCACGCTGCTGTGGGCCTGTGCCAAGCTTCGGGTCCAGGTCCCGCAGCGCCTGCTGCTGCAGCTGCTGCAGCATGGCCAGCCGATGCTGCCTCAAGCCCAGCCCGCTGACTTGTCCATGTTGTTTTGGGGGCTCGGCACGATGGGCGTGACAGCCTCTGCATTTGCAGAGCAGGCAGCAGGGCAAGCGGTGGGCGGCCATCCCCACCGGCAGCATCCAGCTGTGCTCGACACCTTTCCAGTGGGATCGCATGGGCTTGCTGCCACAGGCCAGGTCAGCAGCAACAGCAGCAGCAGTGGCCTCAACAGTGGCAATGACGGCGGCAGCGGCAGCAGCAGCAGCAGCAGCAGTGGCAGCAGCTATGAGTTGTGCTCATGGCAAACCAGTTTTCTGAGGGACCTGATGTACCACAGCTACCGGCTGCTGCCGTCTGCTTCAGCAGCTGATGCCATCACCTTGTTGGCTGGTGTCGTCAGGATGAGGCTGTCGCCAGGTGAGCCCCCCTTTGTCAGTTTGCAGTATGGGTGTTTGGGCATCTGTTTGGGCATTCGAGTATATCAACACCGCCGCCGCTGCTCGGGCCCCACAACCCTAGTACACCCGGCTGGCTGGCTGTGCTCAGATTGTTGCCCATGTTCAACGTAAAAGCAGAGCAGCTTGCATTGAGGGGAGTGGCATGTGGAGCAGCAACAGCTATAGATGCCAGCTCTGCTGCCATGTTCTGTTCACACACAGCTAGTTGTGTGAAGTTTGGATCTTCGAACCGGGTATGGTCCCCAGCCCACACTGGGTGATCGTTTATCGTGCACACAGTGTGACCTTGCGCATGTATTCTGACACAAGGAGTACAGGTGGCCAATGCACATCACACATGCGCTGTTTGGTTTGACCTCCGACGTACACCCCTATGTATGTGCTGTTTGCCTGCAGGCCGTCAGTGGCTGGCTTCAATGCTGGTGGAGGTGTCGCACTGGCTCCCAGTCATGACACCAGTGCAGCTTGCAGGCACACTGCTGTCTCTGGCACGCCTGCACAGCCAGCCCAGTAGCAGCTTCCTGCAAGCCTACTGCACACACAGCCAGGCATTGCTGTCCGCAACAGCAGCAGCAGGCGCTCGCTCTGCCCGCCGGCAGGGCAGCGTGCGGGTCATCAGGCGCAAGCGCAGCAGTCCGCAGCAGCAGGACCTACAGGGTGTCAGCATGTTCCCCCAGCACGGCAGCTCTGAGGGTGCTGCATCCTCACCCTCTGCCTTGAGGGCAACTCTGCGCCGCGCGCAGCAGCAGCTGTACACACCCCAGGAGCTGGTCAACACACTGGGCGCCCTCGCGAAGCTCGAGTATCGCCCCTCGCAGCAGTGGTGTGCCAGCTTCTTTGCGGCGTCTGCTGTCCTGCTGCCCAGCTTCACAGGGCGCGACTTTGCATACACCATCTGGGCGCTGGCGCTGCTGGAGCTGCAGCCCCCGGCGGCATGGATGGATGCGTACCTGGTGCAGCTGCGGGCACATGTGCCAAGCATGACCAGCCAGCAGCTGTCGGCAGTGATCTGGGCCCTGGCACGGCTGGACCACAGGCCCGGGGTGGCATGGATGAACAGGTTCCTGGACAGGGTGGCAGCACTCTCGCCACAGCCGGGCCCGGCTGCCGGTGCCGCTAGCAGCAGTGTCGGCGGCAGCGGCAGTGCTGGCATTGGTAGCAGCAGCAACAGCAGTGGCAGTGGCAGTGGCAGTGGCAGTGCAGAGGGCTCTGGTGTAGCTGCACCGCCATCGCCCCTGCAGCTGTCTGGGTACTTCAGTGCCATTATCCTGCAGGGTCTGACGGCCTGGGCTGCGTCCTGCTTGGACCTTGGGTTTGATGGCAGCAGTAGTGACAGCAGCACTGAAGACAGCAGAGAGTATGAGGGGTCAACACAGCTTGACGGACTGCAGGCAGACTGTGCGGATGATCCCGCATCAAGCGAGCTTGCTGCTGCTGTGGATGCGGGCGCTGGCGCGTCCAGTGGTGACAGCAGCACTGAAGACGGCCATGTCAACCTGGAGCCACAGAGTCCCCACAGAAGGAGCGTTGCTGCTGACGGCAGCATCCTCTTCAGTTTTGACTAAGTTTTTTGTGTTAAGTTGTTAAGTGTAGCCGGCACTCTTGTCAGCGAGTCAGCAGGATCACATACCAAAATGGAGCCAGGCACTGGCCAGGCACTGGGTGGCTGGTGGTCTTCATGTGCATGTGTGGGCTGGCATCTCCTGCACGCAGCTTGGTATTGATGTCTACACACGTCGTGATGGCGCTGTATGTTTTTCTGTTGGGCATAGCTAGCTGGCTAGAGCTGCACTGGTTGCCGGTACCGGTCACAGTGTGTCGCTGCCCAGGCATCTGGGGGGTGCGGCTGGTGGGCTGCATTTGCAAGTACTGCACATGTGCCGTGGTTTTTATTCTTTCAGACGTGTTCAACCCTTGCGTATGTCACGAACACCCTGTTCACCCGGCGTTTGGACGCTATCTCACTATTTTCCAGAACACTGCTCTGAGGAACCAATAAAACTTGGCAGGGCATGCATCCCGTCTCTGGACTGAACTGCTGTCGTACGTGTCATCAGTCTGCTTCAATGAATTAGAACACCAAAATCTTGGTTTTGAGCCGGCAGCAGCATAGGATCGCTGGCACGTGCCCCTGCACCTTCGTGACACCCCTCTGCATTCGGCACTCCGCGGGCAATGCACTGCACGGTGTCGCAACCTGATAAATATATCTGTGTTTAATGGCTTATGTCATCTCCGAAAGCAAACAAGGTGTTTTAGCGACAGTCTCCTGAGGATCGTCACGACTGCTCTGCAAAGAAGCTGTCATCGCGGCGACTCATTGTAGGGAACAATATCATCGACATTTATCAACTCACTGCTCGTTCGCGCTGCGCGACCAAGTGTCGCAAGTACACGATGTTGCTTTGAGCTCAGCTGCAACAGCAGTCAGTGAAGAAGCGGGGGTGCAGAGTGTGCCGTGCACTTGACGTGCAGCTCGGCATGTGTATCATGCCTCAGTGGTTTGAATTGCCGGCAAGAGGCTGAGAGGCGTCCTGATGCACAACCTGGGGCTTGTGCTGCTTGTGTCTCTTCTGCTGGGACCCAGCTGGTGTGTGGCAGCACCACTGGGCAAGAGGACAGCACTGGAAGCATACAGCCGACTGGTAAGCATGACAGATGACACTCATCATGGTGGTGCCTGGTCAGCAGGAAGTTTTTCATATGATCGCACAATTCAGGGTCATCTTGCGGTGTGTGCCACATACACTCCCAGTGGCCCTCCTGACAGCTGATGCACCGTCGCCTAGACAGCTGATGCAAGGAGCCAACCGCCTCACAAGGTCTTTTGCCGCCCACGCAGACCTTCAACACGCCAGTGCCACCTATTGTGGTCAGCCCTCAAGAGTGTCCTGGCGCAGTGGGCAGGAACTGCACCCATGAGTGTCAACTACACATCTGCCAAGCCCTTGCGCAGCTCTACCGCGTTTCCAACAACGCCTCTGACCCTTGGGACCACGAACACGGCTGGGAACACAGCAAGACACAGTCCTGCAAGCAGCTGCTGGCACATCACAGCACAGCAGGACAGCCGGCGTACTGCTCCTGGCATGGAGTGCTGTGCTGCAGTGCTGAGCATGCAGCACAAGAGCACTGCTACCTGGAAAACAGCGTGGGTGGTATCAATCTGGCCATCAACAACCTGAATGTCAGCTTGGATAACCCCAAGTTTTTTGGAGCGGTCAAGGCGTTGCATGACTGCGGGCTGGTCATACTGGACCTGGAGTCCAACAACATTGCTGGTGGGCTCAGCGATGACTGGGGCCAGCTGAAACACCTGCAGCACCTCAACATCGGTGAGTCACACTGTGCTTGCAGATACCGCAGCAGTGCTACCAGCAGTGGCACTGTCGACAAGTTGCACAGAGGCTGTCATGCTTTTGAAGTATCATCACCCTGTTGGTTTCCACCAGCAAGCAGGGGGTGGGGTCTGGCATGACAACTGTAGACTGCCCTGTGCGATCATGGTCCCACCAGCAGCCTAAATTTGTGACAACAACTTACCCACCACACATGCATGCATGCCAAGCCCTCATGCCTGCATGCGCCTGCATGACCTGCTCTGCTTGCGCGGACGCACCTGCCAAAGCAGACATTGCTGACCTGCTGACCCGACCACTGCCACCATCTACCCCCCACTTGATGGCACCTACTCAACATAACAGGGGCAGGCTGGCTGGCTGGGACCATCTCGGAGAGCTTGAGAGCCATGGAGAACCTGACAGTGCTCAACCTGGGCAACAACTGGTTCAATGGGACCATGCCAGCCTTTGTGCCTGACCTGCACTGGCTGCAAGAGCTCAACCTGGGCAGCCAATTTGGCGGGAACGAAGGCACAGAGCTCAGGGGGCTGCTGGGCACCATACCAGACCGGATAGGGGAGCTACCACACCTGCGGCAGTTGGTCCTGGAAGCAAACAGCCTGTCAGGGCACCTGCCGGAGGGCCTATGCTCCAAAGGTATGGCACAGCGTATCAGCACTGCTCTTTGAGTCACAGAGGCGGGAGCAGTCTGTCATAGCTGGTCCAAACATGCCGGCACAAGGGAAACACCCTACTGCTCTGCGCTGGGCCATGAGTTGTGATCTCGTTGCTGTGATGGTGTGTGGAACGGCTACAATCTGCAAACAACCAGGACGGTCATTTTGGCGTGGCTTGTGTCAGGAAGGCTTGCGGCTGTTTGTTGGCAAGGTGTGTTGTGCAGCAAACGCGCCCATTACACGCACTGTACCGCCTGCGTGTCTGTGTGTGCAGACGGCAGCTCACTGCTGGTGCTCAATGTGCGAGGCAACAGGCTTGAGGGGCCTGCACATGAGGTGGAGGACTGCACCAAGCTGGTCCAGTTGGACCTGAGCTCCAACATGCTGACAGGCAGCTTGCCGGCCAGCACCAAGTGGTGAGTGCTGTCCGATTTTATGCGCTGTGGGACAGCATCTGACTCTGCAGAGGGTTGCGCTGCACAGGCAGCTGCTGGGAGCGGGCGACGCAGTGCTGATGTCACATAACTGCACGTCATTTTGGGATGTAAAAGCTTGTTGCATTCAGGGATTTGAAGCATGGCAGCACAGTCACAGTTGGTCTGTGCTTCAGCTCACAGTGCGAGCCACCGCAGTGCTTGTTGCATGAGCAGGCAAGCTTGACATACTGAACTGTCTGATATCTCTCGGTTGGCTGCAGGGAGCGGTTGGCAACATATACCATGAGCAACAACCGCTTCAGTGGCAGCTGGCCGCCGGCCCTCAATGAGGCTCGTATCTTGGAGTACCTTGACATCGGCCACAATGAGCTCACTGGGTTGCTGCCGCCCAAAATCACACTTCTGAGCTCACTCAAGTCTGTGAAGATGTCCGGCAACAAGCTGTCTGGTGCTGTCGGCGAGGACCTCTATTACATGCCCAACATAGCTGTCCTGGACCTGAGCAGCAACCAGTTCGTGGGCACCACCCCAGTCGCCATTGGGTAAGCTTGGCGGCCCATCCTTATAACAAGGTGGTGTTATGTTGCAGTTGGTTAGCCTGTTTGTAGTTGCTGGTCATGCTCAAGCCCTGCCTGGTGGCATTTCTGGCCTACAGTGGCTGTTGATGAACTCTGTCTCCTGTGGTATTACTGTTGTGTGCATGCCGCTGTGTGTTACTGCTGCTGTATTATAAGACTCCGTCTCCTGTGGTGTTGCTGCTGTGTGCATTGCAGGCTGTCTTACAGCTTGTCTGAGCTGGACCTGAGCAACAACTCTGGTATCACAGGCATGCTGCCGCCACAGCTCGGTCTGCTGCCACGCCTGCAGGCGGTCAAGGTCACAACCACCCACATGTCGTGTGCTGGCATCATCAAACCATTCGTGAGTTGTTCTGAAGCTGCTGCTGCTGTGGCCATGCTTTTGACAGTCCGTTTGAGGCATTAGTTGTTGCAATGTGCGTGCCTTGCACGCAGAGAAGCCCCAGGCTGAGGCATGCTGCAGAACAACAGAGCCATGTGCCAGTGCTGCTGTGCCACAACAAGGTGCCAAGGGATCGCCCCACAGACCTATACCTTGGGGTCAGACCACCCTGCCATCCCTATGAGTCTTGAGCAGTGTTGTGCCACCGTGCTGCCCCACACAGAACCTGACCACCAACGTGAGCTGCAGTGACCCGGAGCGCTGCACCACACCGCAGCAGTTTGGCGACCCCAACGCTCCCATTGCGAAGTGCCAGCGGGACCAGCTACTGCCCTGTTTCCTCAGGTTTGCCGACTATGCAGTCCCCAGGGAGGACAGCAGCAACATGAAGTGCCAGCCAATACTGCGGAAGTCTGTCGAGCAAGCACAGAAGGACTGTGCAGGCTTGGGGCCACAGCAGCTGGGGGAGCAGGCCCCCAACATCCCTGAAAGGCCTACTGATCGCATGACCGCTCGCTGGGACATAGACCCCTCCTACTACCAGTACCAGACCTGCGAGTGCCTGCTGGTAAGTGGGGGCTACACCGCTCTTGTCCTCAGCACGTGGCATTCACTGTGATCAGAGATATCCGAATGCACTATGCTCCTGTGCCGAGTAATTGTGGCGGGCCAGGTCTTCGTTGTGCCGTACTGTCTTGCTTTCTTGTGGTGTCAGTGTACTGGCTGATTGCATCTTGCAAGAGCAAGTGCAAGCACACAGCGTGCATCATTTGCTGTGGTTGTGGCTGTGCAGGGCTTCTCAGCTGTGTGGGACAACACAGGGACGGTCCTCAAGTGCATCCCCGAGTCTAAACACTCTCAGCACAGGAGCATCATCATCGCTGTTGCAGTGGCGGCGGCAGCAGTGCTGGCTGTTGCACTGGTGGTGTTCATGCAGTACCTCAGGACACGCCCACGCTGGCTGCGGGAGCGCATCCTCCAGGTGTGCTCCTCAGCAGCAGGGCAGCATGCAGCTTGCTGCACTGATGTCATGCTGAGTGGTGGCAGCAAACACATCTTTTTCGACACGCTGTTGCATGCACACTGACCATGCGTGTTCATACCATCCCTGTCAGCATCGGCCGGTGGCTCAGAATCTATTGACTAGACTCGACCTGTGCGATGTCCATGTCAATTTTTCCTAGTCTCAAACCACTCTTTGTTGCGTCTCGCAGGGCAAGCGGTCAAAGGGCTGCCCAAGGGCCAGCAAGCCTGGTGACAAGGTGCTTGTGAGCATCCTCGTGACCGATGTCAAGGACTTCAGCGACCTCACCAGGCGCTACCCTGAGCTGATGAACAAGGCCATGGGGGGCCACAACAACATCCTGCGCAAGGCCTGCCATGCACATGCAGGCCACATCCTGGACCAGGAGGTGTGTGCCAGTGGGTGGCACAGAAGTGTGCTCAGCACAGCTTAGAGGTGGCGCAAAGCACCCCGCCCAGGATGCAGCACAGTGGGGTAACTCAGGGGGCACAGCACAATTGCAGCAGAGGCGGCTGTACAGCTTCCTACAAGGGCGCGGCACTGCAGTCCACAACAAAAGGGGTGCCCCCAGGCTGCGACACATGCAAGGGCGATGCTGCCAGGTTGCCGTGTTGCTGCAGGGCGGCACACACACTGGTGCACGCTGGCAGCTTGACACGCAGACGTGAAGCTTGCAATGCAGATCATCTCTGCCGATGGCGGGGCTCCTTGCAGGTACTATTGCACTCAAGCTGAGGTGTGGCTGTGCTGTTGTGTGCCCTGCAGGGAGACAGCTGGACTATCGCCTTCCATGAGGCTGAAGATGCTGTTGCTTTCAGCCTGCAGGTGAGCCTGCAGGAACAGGAATTTGTTGAGAAGGGAGCTCTGCTGTGTTATGGCTACACGCCTTGCGTATGTGCAACCAGAATTTCTGGCAGGCTGCACAAAGGCTTGGTGTCTGACGCAAGCCTTGGGACGTTGCCGGCAGGCATCTTAGCTGCTCCACGGCGTCACACGCAGCACAAAATGCAACGATCTTGCATGCACGCCCAATAGCGCTGCACCTGTCATGTCTTGCAGGTCCAGCAAGCCATCAGCGGCAAAGTGTGGACATCCAAACTGCTGTCGTCTCCAGCACACAGCACCAGCGCCAACCCTGCTGGTTCACTGACGACACAGAACAGTGAGGCCAGTGCGTCGTCCAGCATCCTGATGCTGTCGCAGCAGCTGCTGCAGCACGAGGGCGAACGCAGCTCTGTGAAGGCCACAGGAAACGCGCGGGGCAGGAGCGCAACTGGTGCTCAGGCTTGTGGAGGATCTGCCAGCAGGCTGCATGGTAGCTTCTCGGCCACCAGTGACAGGAGCAGTGAGTGGAGCGGCAGCTTGTGCCAGCCGCGCAGCCGCGACTGCAGCTTCACAGCAGCTGCTGACACAGGGCATGGGAGTGTTCCACCAGGGGACGTTGAGGCGGGGCTGCCCAGTACCTGGCAGCGGGGTCCTGCTGCAGCAGAAGGTCAGCAGCACAGTGGGCCACTTGGCAGCAGGCAGGCTCTGCAGGTTGACGATACGCGGCTTGACCGCGATGCGGGCCTCCAGCAGCATCAGCAGCAACAGCAACCCAGGAGCACAGCAGGCATGGGGCTGAAGCAACTCAAGGTGCCTTCGCAGCAGAGCTGCGAAACTGCCCCCGGGTCATCCTTCCACGTCAGCGAAGACTCCGGCTTTGGTGGCCGCGTGGGCCAGGCCTCAGCCAGCATGACAGTGGGCCACAGGAATGCCGGGTCAGGAGCATCGCGGCTGTACTCCGCAGGCAGCTCACTGATGCACCGGCTGTCGCGTGCGATGCGCGGCAATGCGCGCGGCGGCTTGCTGCCGCAGCGCTCTACAGACGTGGCCGGTGTCCATGAGTTGCGACTGTCGGTCCGCATCGGGATCGCGACTGGCTGGCTGCACTATGGCAGCAATGTCGACAACAGCCTGGTCACCAAGCGTGCAAAATGTGAGTGGGACCCCTGCTGGGCTGTGCTGCTTCATCGTTTCAGCAGGCAATTTAAATACGTAGTCAAACGACCAGTCCTGCAACCAATATGTACCAGTACTGCCAGTCTTGGATGCACATCATCAACATATGCACAATGCAGGATGGTGCGCACTCTGGCATTTGGCATGTGCCCCGCAACCTTGAACGGCCTGCTGGTTCATCTTGCTGTCACTGTTTCAACCTTGCAGACTACGTCAGTGATGTGGCCAATGGTGGCCAGGTGTTGATTGATGAGCGCACCTTCAAGCTGGTCAAGCACTCACTCAGTGCCCTGGGGACTGTGGATGAGAACGGCTACAACGACAAGCAGCTGCAGCAGAAGCTGCAGGCTCGGGCTGCTGCGCGCATGCAGTTGGCATGCGCTGTACGCTGCTGCAGGTGTGTTGTCATGATTGCCGGGCTGCTTCTAGGGATGCGGGCCCAGCGCATGTTGCAACACGCCAGCACAAGCGTTCTACATCGCTCGATGCAGCATTGTGATGCAGGTGTGTTATCAGAACCCATGGCCGAGTCCCTCTGATAGGCGAATCACTCTGTGATTTGCCACTGCCGCAAACAACGGTTATTTATCTTCCCATGCATGCAGCCGAGGAGACATGATGGCTGACTCCTTCAGCAGCAGCGCTGGGAAGGAGGTGCCTCATGACTATGAGTCAGACGCCATCGTGGTGCACATGGGGGCATTTGCAGTGCGAACACTGCTGGGCCCCAGCAACAGCAAGAACCCACAGGCTGTGCCCACGACAACAGATGACTCAAACCCCTCTGGTGACGATGAGGACAGCTGCGAGGAGCCCCCGCCGGCGCTGTCAGCACAGCAGCAAGCAGCAGCATCCAGGGGCGCCAGCAAGGCCTCGGCACGTGGCCAGAGGCCCAGTAGGAGGGCACCAGAGGGCAGGCACGACAAGATGCAGCTTGTGCAGCTGTACTCGATTGCCGCGCCGGGCATGCGTCGCCTGGCACATGACACTGCGGAGCTGTCGGTGTGCACAGCATGGTGCCAGCCTGTGAGGGCGAGGCCCGATTGGAGCCAGGTGCAGAAGGACTACTTCCAGGCACCAGGTGTGTGTTTCTG
Source organism: Chlorella sp. KRBP (assembly GCA_004335735.1). NCBI lineage: Eukaryota > Viridiplantae > Chlorophyta > Trebouxiophyceae > Chlorellales > Chlorellaceae > Chlorella > Chlorella sp. KRBP. The sequence continues at coordinate 3,805 of QAXK01004346.1, read as the reverse complement.
GGGATGCCGTGTTGACAGAACTATGTGCTGTGTCTCCATGTGTGCCGTGCCGTCATGTGTGAACACAAAACACTCTGTGTCTGTCTATATGTGCGCTGCAACTGCATCTATGCGTGTACTGTACGTGGCTGCACGTGTCACCAACACCACATGTCCATAGAAGATCCGGCACACTGACAAGCAGCCAACTGATGGCAGCAGGGGATGACGAGGTTGTTGTGACAGGGCAATCCTGCTTGTTGATCCCGCTTGAACACCATGTACACATGTACCATTGTCGAGCATGGCCACTACTACCTACCCCCACACCAAGCGCCCCAACCCCTGTCTGTGTCGTGTGTGCTGTGCCTGCAGGTGCCCGTGCTGAGGACCTGGCCCCCTCTGGCCAGCAAGACCTTGTTAACTGCCTGCCTCCCCTGCCGGCCGTCACGTTTGTGTTTGCAGAGGTCCCACCCACCCACAGCCTGTCACACAAGCAGCACAAGGCTGAGCTGCACCTGCTCAACAAGGCCATCAAGCGCTGCATGGTGCAGCTGATGGGGGACCTGCCAGGGGGCGACGGCTACATCTGCCGCTGCCACGAGCCGGACCTGAAGTACATGGTGGCCTTCAGGTCGCCTGTCCGCGCTGTGCAGTGGTGTCTGCTCATGCAGGTGGGGCCGTACACAGTGATATGCTGAGCTGTTGTGCTGTGTGGATCATCCTGTGCCTGCAGTGCAGCATGGTGTGTTGGGCAGAGCTCCGTGACCTGTGCTGCCTGGTGAATTAGCGACCACATCCCCCCGGGCAGCTGTGTGGGCCGTGGAGAGATACCAAGCGCCTAAACGGCAACGTATTGCCAGCACTCTCCTCGGAGAACAGCTCCTGCCGTAGTCTGGAAAACCAAGCTACTGCAGCAGCAATATTGCGGTGCGTACCCGTCACTGTTGAGCACATTCGGGGGACAAGTTCACCTGCGTGCTGCACTGCTGTCTGGCTGCCACTGCAGGAGGCCTTGATGTACATGCAGTGGCCGGCTCACATCCTGAGCTTGCCAGGGTTTGACACAGTCTTGGACCCTGGCTCAGGGCAGCTGCTGTTCAGGGGACCAAGGCTGCGCATGGGGGTGGCTGAGGGCATCCCCAGCAGTGTCTCACCAGACCACATGGGCCATGCCAACTACACCGGTGAGTTCGTATCGCTTTCTGGGTATATGAACAGCGCGCTCACTGACTTGAGTGTTGCTCTGGACATGTGCGGCGGCATACCAGATTGTGGTGTGTGAGGCAACCGGTGGCATAACTTGGGTCAGGCTTGACGTCATGACAGCACCTGTCAAACGGGCTTGTATAGATCACTCACTTCAAAGCTGTGCTCTCATCTGTCTGCCTGCCCATGCTACATGGCCTGCTCATGCCAGGTGGTGCGGTCAACAGGGCTGCGCGCTTCATGGATGTTGCAGCACACCCGGGCCAGCTTGTGTGCGACCTGGGCTTTGCGCAGCGCTGCTTTGAGGCCTGGTCGCACACAGACACAGCCCTGCCACCTCCGCCCTCTGGGCGGCAAACGTGGGGCAGCGTCCTGGAGTGCGCATCTCCTGAGCCCATCCCTGAGTCCTCTGCTGCAACAGACTGGGGTGACCCTCAAGTCAACCTGATGCAGCTCATGGCTCTCAGGAGTCAGAGCGAGACCTCGGGCCACTGCAGGCCTGCAACAGGGCTCCAGGGCCTGAGGAGCAGGGCACTGCATGAGCTGTGGTACCAGCAGCAGCAGCTCAAGCAGGGGCAGAAGGAGCTGTACCGCAGGCAGATGCATCAGCAGCAGCAGTTTGTGCGGGAGCAGCCTGAACGAGCAGCAACAGCAGCAGCAGACGGCGGCGGCTTGGCACCTGGCACAGGGGGACAGGCTGGAGGCAGCACATCCAGTGGTGTGTTGGCCTTGCGTGGTGCTTTGCACGCGTCACACAGTGGGGGTGGCAAGGCAGCTCACGCCGGCAGCTACTCTGGTTATGCAAGCGACATGCATGCTGGAGTGGGAGTGGACACGCACCCACCAACGCCAGGATGTGCGCGCTTCAACCCCTTGACTATGAGTGGGGGTGCTGCTGCTGTTGCAACAGTCGCATCCAGTGCTGCTGCCAGCGGCCGCAGGTCATCGCTGGGTCAGTATGCAGCCCTTGGGGTCTCTGTCCAGGAGCCTGTGACTGCCTCGTACCTTGGGAGCTTCAGCTTCAAAGGCAGCGGGTCGTATGAGATGGTGCAGCTGCAGCATGGGGTGTTGATAGCCCGGGATTTCCCAGCAGAGGCGCCAAAGGGCAAGGGCATGCGGATCTCTGTTGCCTCTGGTGAGGTTTCTGGGCTGCAGCAGGTGCAGCTGCATATCCCAGCACGCGTGATAGCAGCCAGGGAAGTGTATGCTGCTGCAGCTGGTGCTGCTGATGCAGGCGCTGTCACGGAGTAGCGTGCCAGCTCACCTGCTGTAGCCGCCCAAGCGCTTTTTGGGTGCCTGGCACTAATACCACTGGTTTCCCAGGGCCGCAGGGAGCCCCTGATTGAGGCATAACTCTCCACAGGCTCGGTGGTCTGTGCATGTGCGGTTCCTGTCTTGACAAGTGTTATCAAACGCAACCATGATCAGATCTTTGTGTGTTGAGGGGCGTGTCGTTATGCACTTGTGCCCGCAAAACCTCTGTCGTGGTCGTTCTGGGCTGCCTGGGCCGTCCTGTTGATCCTTACAAAGGCATGTTGTGCTTACTGTGCTTACTATAGTATCTCGTCTGGCCATACAGTTTTCAGAAGCTGCACAACTGCCGTCCTGGTCTCACTAGTTGACTGATGTGGACTCCTGGGCGCACACAGTCACATCATCTCTCATGAATGGCATTCCACTGTCGGCAGACACTTTGCAACTGTCTGGTGCCCCACCTGAGGGTCTCTACCTCTTGTGACACCTGCATGTCTTGTTGTGTTTGGAGTGTTTTGGAGGCCCTGGTGATGGTCATGACTGTGTTGTACTGCACTCCCCTCACGCCATGAGGCCATGGCTGCACCCAACTTGTGAGTCATGATCACGAAGTGGCATGCATAATGTGTGCTGTCAGACTGGGATGTCAGCACCAGCAAGGCGCCTCTGCATGCCAACCCTGCTTTTATGATGGCGCCGTCTTGTGTGTGTGATAAGGCCTGATACTTGCACCCAGCTCTCAGCACCAGGGCATGGCCTGGCTTCTTCTGTGTGTTTTCGCTGTGGTGCCCTGCACACGACACAAACTCCCTGCTGGTGACTTTGTTGTAGACAGTCACTTGGTGGCGTGCAAACGGTGTTGGTACGCACACTAGTATCGAAGGCTTCTCTACACTGCTACTGCACTTGATCGTGACTGACAAGTGAATGCAAACTTGGCCGACACATGTGTAGTACAACAGCTGTGACAGCTTATGTTTCAACACACCGTAGCTGTTGTGACGTGCAGCTTGTGCAAGGCTCATGTTGCAGGCTCCAGAGCTGGACTCTGGGTCCCTTATCCAGGCCAAACTTTGCTGGCAGTACGTCCAGGGGACTTGCATCTGTGCATGGTCAGTGCCGCATGGTGCCGATGATGCCAGGCTGTGCATCACACCCTATGGCAAATTGCTACACCCTATGCACGGTGTTGGTCCCCAGTCGAATGTTCTGAGAGCAGTGTCTGCACGCCGCAGACCACCGCAGACTTCCGCACAGCTGGAGCTGTTGCATGGGTATGCTATGTTTGACGGTTCCAAGGCCTTGAGCTGCAGCTGTGTTTTGTCGCACTGGCCGCCAGACTGACTGGCTGGCTGGCTGGCTG
>QAXK01004344.1:0-27545 GCA_004335735.1 Chlorella sp. KRBP | reverse complement strand
GAGACACAGCGCAACAGGCTCAAGCCCAGGCGCGGTGGTGTGTGTGTGTGTGTGTGTGTGTGTCGAGCTTTACATCTGGCGCGGCGATCTCTCGCAAGCAGATGAGCATAGGTACTCATCACCACGCACAGATCCCCGGGCACTGTGTGGCATTGCAAATGGACTGCGACTAGGACACAGGGCATCGACGATCACTCACCTAGCACCAGGTCCAGCACCAGGAGCCGCCCAAGATCCTCAACCATGGACAGCCACCCTTGCTCCTACACACAGCAGCACACAAGACCACCAAGAGCGGCCCCACGTCGCCAGAGCGGTATCCCAAGGGATGCATAATGTTCATTCTCAGCCGTCTCTGAGCGGATGCAAGCTGCTGGCTGTGCGCCCAGCCTTTCCGCACCGTGAGGGCGGGTGGCAGGTGTGCTGAAGCGAGCCGGGAACCTGGCACGTACGTCATGAGCAGGGCTGCCGTCACCCTTTTGAGCTCCTCCTGCAGGACAGCCAATCAGCAGGAGTACATCACTGGTTTGATAGTGAGCAGGTTGCTGCGGTGACCCGCTTCAGCTCCTCCTGCAGTCCAGCAGGACGACATGCGTCAAGGACTGTGCAAGTTCCGAGGGGTCCTCCAGATACACCAACCGCTCAACAGATGTACAACAGGCGCGTGCTCGCTATGACGGTGCACACGCCAGGCAGAACCGTGCCCTCCCTCCATGCTGGCCTGCGGCCACCCTCCCACCTGCACCTCCAATCGCACCCCTCCCAGGCCCTTCACGCTGCCTGTGGCTACCCTCCCACCGGCCCCACCAACCACGCTCCCTCCCACCTGCAGTTCCAAGCCCCCGGCCTGGGCTTGCGCACTCATGCCCGCCTGCCCCGCGTAGTACTGCACGCTCAGCTGCACGTGGCTGTTGCCCTGCTGGTGGTTGTGATGTTGGTTGGTCGTTGTCAGTTGACCAACCGCCGAGGCCCGGTCGCGGTTGCCCAAAGGGGAGGAGAAGGGCGAGCTGCCGTGAGAGGCAGAGGAGGAGCTGGTGGGAGGGTGGCCGTTTGCGTGACCTGGGGGCCGGCCGGATGCAAGGATGGCCGCAGCGGCTTCTAGGGCCTCCCACTCCAAGGCGGTGGAGCCGCTCTGCAGGCGATCGGTGCAGAGGCTACATGGTGAGGAGTGCGTGTGGTGCGTGTGTTCACCTCAATGGCAACTGCTCACGTGGCTTTGACCTTCCGGTCATTGCGTTGGCTCTGCTGCATCGCCTGGCACCCTTGCCTGTGGCCGCCGATCAACGCCCCCTGGTGCAACCTGCCGCGTCCCATAGCTATCCCGTTCTTGCCCACCGCACCGGGCGGGTTTTCTATGCCTGTGTGCTTCGGCGCCTGTGCTCTACTACTACTGCCTGAGTTGCTGGACTGTGTGCTCATCTCCTTGCGAGAGAGGGCCGTGCCAGACGTAAAGCTCAGCACACACCTGGTGCAACACGCGCGACTCTGGTGCCGCCACGCCACAGTGCCTGGCCATCTCACTCGCCAGCTGCTCCGCCTGCGCCAGCAGCCTGCTGCCGCAAAACTTGATCACCGCCACGCCTTCCCTTGGAGGCGGTGGTGCCGTGCCGCTTGAGCCCCATCCCGTCAGCGTGGGCGCCGGGGGGACGCCTGTCAGCGGCAGCGGGGAGGAGCGGGGCTGGCCAGGTGGCAAGGCGGCAGCAGCCGAGCCGCTGGGCCCGTGCATGCCTGCCGCGATGCTGTGCGCCAGGGCGACGGCGTTGCCGTGCGCGCCTCCGCGTGGCAGGCCGTAGGAGTGGGTGGCGTGGGCGGGGGCTTTGAGGGCGGGCGCATGCGGGGTGGTGATGCTGGCGCTGGACTTTGGGGGGGCAGCACTGGGCTTGGTGGTGCTGGTGGTGCTGGTGGTGGTGGTTTGGGGCAGAGGGGGTAGGCTGAAGAGGCAGAAGAAGACCTTGCCGCCCGAGTTGAGCTCAAGCTGTGCGGCACGCGGCGACGGTTGAAAAACGGGTGTCGTCAACAGCTACCTGTCTTGCGCCTCGGCAACCTGGTTGCTGCTGCTGCAGGCTGTGTGAGGCAGAGAGGAGGGCGCACCTGCATTGGCTGACCGTCGTTCAGCTTTTCTTCGGCAGAGAGCGTCTCGGTGGGGACGGCCAGCACGAGGCTCGACCAGTCCAGCTTGGAAGGAGCCACATCTGCAGCACACCGTAGTGCTAGAGTGCTCCCTCTGCACACACACTGGCATGCACTGCACTGTGGAAGGAGCAGGCACATGCACGCACCGAGGACCGTGGCGCACTTGATGCGGTCCGCCAAGGAATGGATGGCGCCTTTGGCCCGTGGGGTCTGGCTGCGGCTGCCACCTCCACTAGCTGTTGACTTGAGGTCCCTAGTTGCCGCCAGCAGCTCCCGCACGCTGATCGTGTGCTCCTCCAGCAGCGTGCGGAGCTCCGCGGCATCGTGCAGCGAAGCGCCCAGCGAGGCGAGCGAGAGCGTGCTACCCAGCGTCGCCCGCGCCATCTCTGGCTCAAGCTGCTGCTCTCGCTTGCCACCTCGACCCTGGAGGGCTTGATGGAGTCATAGAGTCTCTGCTACAGGACCATAGAGTCTCTGCTACAGGACCAGAGCCTGCTGCGCAGCCAACTGCAGGCTCTGAAGGCATTCCAGGCCAAGGCCTTCGAAAGGTGGGTCCTGCAGCGTGTGCGGGCCGCTTGCTGCTGCTGCCGCTAAGGGTGCCGATGACGTGATTGCACAGCCACCCACGCAGCCACCCTGCCTGAGCCTGCACGCGCAGGCATGACGCGGAGGTGGAGGAGCTGGCTACCAAGCTTGCGCTGGCCGAGTCCGCGGCCCAGGCGCGGGCGCAGCAGCACCACGCGCAGGTGCTCGAGGAGGTCAAGCGCGAGCACCGGCAGGAGCTGGCTGCTGCACGGCAGGAGACGGAGCGAGCGCAGCTGAGCATGCAGCATATGCTGAGCGCGCTTAGCGCAGCCAACCAGCGGGCAGACGCCGCTCATCACGCGATGGCCAGCGCCCAGCAGGAGCGTGCACGGGCAACGGCACGGCTGGCCAGCGTGGAGAGCGAGCTTGCACAGGCTAGCGCACCTCTGCAGCAGCAGCAAGAAGCCGTGGCAGCGGCGGCAGCAGTGCAGGAGGAGCGTGACAGGGTGGTGGCGCGCTTGGCAGAGGTGGAGGGCGAGCTAGCGCAAGCGGGCGCGGCTCTGCAGCAGCAGCAAGAAGCCGTGGCAGCAGCGGCAGCAGTGCGGGAGGAGCGTGACAGGGTGGTGGCGCGCTTGGCAGAGTTGGAGGGCAAGCTAACACAAGCGGGCGCGGCTCTGCAGCAGCAGGAGGCAACGTCGGCAGTGGTGCAGCAGGAGCATGACAAGCGGGCCGCGCGGTTGGCTGAGGTTGAAAGCCAGCTTGCACAGGCTACATCATCGCTCGAGCAGGAGCGGGCAGCCGCTGCAGCAGCACAGCAGGCGCGTGACCAGGCAGCCGCTCGCGTGGTGGAGGTGGAGGGCGACTTGGCAGGGCTCAAGGCGCTGCTGCAGCAAGAGCGAGCAGCCGCCGCCGCAGCGCGGCAGGAGCGTGACAGGGCGGTGGCGCGGCTGGCTGGTGTGGAGAGCGATTTGGCCCACCTCAAGGCCCTGGCGCTGCAGCAGGAGAGCGCAGCACCACTGGCAGCGGGCGATTCGCTGCCTGCCCAGCAGCTGGCAGCAAAGCAGCAGGAGCGTGACGCCGTGGCCGCGCGCTTGGCGGTGGTGGAGAGGGAGCTTGGGCAAGCTACGGCAGCCCTGGGGCAGGCCACGGCATCCCTGCAGCAGGAGCGGGCAGCTGCCGCTTCAGCGGCGGCGGCCGCAGCGGCCGCGGCCACAGCAGCAACGGCACAGGCTGACCAGACAGCGGAGCAGTTGGCCAAGGCAAAGGGCGACCTTTCCAAGGCCATTGCCGTGCTGAAGCGTGAGCGTGCGGCGGCGGCAGCGGCCAAGCAGACGCATCAAGAGACGGCGGCACGCCTGGCGAAGGTGGAGGCAGAGGCGGCGTTTGAGCAGCAGCAGCAGCAAGCAGCGGCCGCAGCAGCGCAGCAGGCACGGGAGAAGGACGCAGAGCGTTATGCCAAGGCCATTGCCGTGCTGAAGCGTGAGCGTGCGGCGGCAGCAGCAGCCAAGCAGGCGCATCAAGAGACGGCGGCGCGGCTGGCGGAGGCAGAGGCGCACGTGGCACAGTTTTCGGAAGCGCTGATGGTGGAGCAGGAGGCGCGGGACGCGAGCGGCAGGGCGGAGGCTCGTGCAGCTCACGCTGAGAAGGAGGCGGCAGCACTGCACCAGCTGTGTGTGGCGGCCTTGGCCCACGCTGCCCTTCTGCTGGGTGCCCAATACCAGGCAGTGGAGGCGTGCCGGTCGCTCACTGACGGCAAGGGCGCGCCGGCTGGGGCGGCCCACACCCAGCCCATGGAGAAGGACGCTGCTGCCCAGCTGCATGGGCTGGAGGTGGGGATGTATGCGGGGCGGGCGCGGCTGAGGGCGCTGAAGCAGCAGTTGGAGCGCATCCGGGAGCAAAAGCAGGTGCGTGGTCGTGTGCCCACACACACAGTTGGCTCATGAGGTGCACGGAGCCAGCGAAGCAGGCCAGGCGTGATACAGCGTGTGCTTTGGCGCTCATCGTTCACCGCTCGTGTGCTTTACCGTGATGCAGGCGAGGGAGGGGAGCTCTGGGGACGGCACAGGTGAGGCGGATGAGGTGGCACCGCCGCCGCTGCCGCTGCCGCACCCGTCGCCTAGAGCAGCAGCATCACCCCCACGGCTACCAAAGCAGTACGAGTCGCCGTATCAGGAGCAGCGGCAAGCCCCGCCAGTGGAGCAGCGACCAGCAGCCATGGACCAGGACACGCCAGAGGAGGAGGAGGAGGAGCAGCAGCAGCAGCAGCGCCGTGCTCCTCATGCCACCCTGGCACATCAACAGGCAGCGGCACCAACCACCGACACGGCAGACAATGAGCAAGCAACAGAGGAGGAGGAGGAGCAGGCAGACGATGAGCAAGCAGCAGAGGTGCAGGAGCAGGCAGGCGACGAGCAAGCAACAGAGGTGGAGGAGCAGGCGCCTTTGGACGGTGAGGAGGAGCTGCCATCAGACGCGGGTCGTGCCGACGATCAGCAGCCTACCCACGCCATGCAGCAGCCTGCCCACGCCATGCCCCAAGAGCCCTCTGACGATGGTGGTGGCAGCGACGATCAAGATCAGCAGCCTGACGTGGGCCCCATTGCGCCCGACGTCCCCAACCTGCCGCTGCCGGTGGGGCCGGTTGCCCTGCGCAAGCTGCCCTTCCCGCTCCCACGCCAGCGCCTCACGCAGAAGGGAGGCATCTGCACCGTTTGCAACAACAAGCACGCTGGCTTCCCGTGCTTTGAGGTGAGCAGGTTTCGCAGCACGGTGGGGCGTGCACTGATGTGTTAACAACCTATTGCATCTCACCATCCACGCAGCGAAGCAGCAATCGCCAACACCAACGCCACAACACGCGTGCAGCAAGCAGGTGCCATCGAGCCTCACACACCGCATGCATGCACCTTGCAGGTGTTCCCTTGGCTGGCCCGACCCAAGAACATGGAGTTGGCGTGGCGCCTGCACCGCCAGCGCTTCCCCCTGGCGCCTACTGCACTGCACGAGGACTTCCGCCTCTTGCCCGACCAAGGTGGGCCACCGTGCGTGGAGCTGCTCTTGGCGCACCGCGGGGAGATCCGCACCTTTGACTGGGAGGAGCTACCGCCACCGGCACCAGCACCAGCGGCGCGACGCGGAGCAGCCAAGCGCCCGCACGACGGCAAGCAGGGCGGCGGCGGCAATGGCAATGGCGGCGGCAATGGCAACAAGCGGCAGCGCGGCAGCCCTCAGCACCAGGGCCGGGGGTCGGCGGTGCTTGGGGCCAACGGCAACAGCAACAGCAATGGCAAGGCGCGCCGTCGGCAGAAGCGGCGCCGCAACAACGGCGGCGGCAACAGCGGCAAAGCCCGCAACGGTGGCAACGCAGGCTCAGGGGCGGCGGCGGCGGCAGGCGCGGCGGGGATGGCTTGGACTTGGAACGCGGACCCAGCAGTGCTCCATCACCCTCCACAGGAGGAGGGAGAGGACGAGGAGCAGCAGGAGCATGGCGAGCCGTCTGGGCAGCTGCCGTTCCGCCTGCCCGCTGTCCAGGCCGAGTACGACGCGCACGGCACTTGCTTAACGTGTAACAAGGTCCACACGGGCAACGTGTGCCACGTACGGTGCCCATGGCTGGTGCGTGGGCCCGACGGGCAGGTGCTCAGGTTTTGGAAACAGTACCGCAGCAAGTGGCCTAAGGACGCGCCCGCCACGCTCGAGCCCTTTCGGCTCTGCCACTGTCGGCACGTGGCGGGGCCGCACGTGGTGCTGATTGGCGCTGAGTGGGACGGGATGGTGCTCAAGGTGCCGGAGGGAACGGCCCAGTCCGCGTAGGTAAGGTGGCGGCAGCGGGGGCTGTGGGTGAGGTTGGTTTGCTACGAGGATGGGTTGGCGTTGAGCTGAGGTCGACATACGTGGAGCGAATGAGTCGGTGAAGCAGCAGTTGATGCAGGATGGACCACTGTTGATGGACTGACGAGCACGTGTGTACAAAGTAGAAGCGAGCGAGATCTGTATTGGTTTTGGACGATTTGTCTGATGAGAGAGCGTGGCTGCAGATGGGTGGGATGCATCCTCGTGTGTATGTGGCCTTCCTTCCTTGTGTTTGGGTGGTGAAGCTGGTGCAAGCGACGCGCGGCGCGCGTAACCCTGGGCGCAACCCTGGCCCTGGGAACAGAGCAGGAAGAGCACGCAGTTACTGCCAGACAGCATCCCGTGCACCTCTAAGCAGTGCGCGTGGCCCTGCTCCCGTGCTGCTCGAGTGCATGCAACTTTTTGGGTGCCCCCACTCGACTCGCTGCCGCTCAGAACATGCACAACATGCACACAGGTCGGGTGCAGGCGTCGCGTGCTGCTAGTCGCCGCGAGACGGCGCTAGCGTAGAGCGTGGAGCAGCAGCAACTCCACGAATCGCAGGGCTTCAGCGCAAAGCGAGGAGCACGCATCAGGCACAGCGCGCTGCGCAGCGCTTCCTCTGCAGCTGCTTCACCAGCGTGCAGCGCGCGCCATGGACCATCTGGCTCCTCCTGCGAGCGAGACACATGTCCAGGACTTGCCCGACGCTGTGTTGGGCGCGGTGCTTTCCCGGCTGGATGCCAGAGAGTTGGGACGTTGCTCTGGTGCGTCCGCGTTCGCAGCTGATGCCGCATCCCAGATGCGGGTCGTGGACATCGCTCCATCTGGCCTCCTCCTGCAGGCGTGTGCAAGCTGTGGCACTCGCTGGCCGTCCAGGACTCGTCAGCCAAGCGCCTGTGGCGCAAGTTCTTCTCCCAGCGGTGGCAGGTGGGGTGACACGCCACTCGAACGCAGCTGCAGCGCCGTCCCTCTCGCAGCACAGCGTGTGTGCCTTCTCCAGCAGGCAGGTGAGCACGGTCCTGCTCCTGCTGGCTGGGCGCAGGTGAACACACGCTTGGACGCCTGTGAGGCGGACATGAGCTGGCACCACGCCTACGGCACCAAGATGCGGGAGATCAAGAGCTGGTCGGGACGCTTCGAGGCCGACTGGCTCCACGGGCACACCAGCGGCGTGAGGTGCATCAAGCTGCTGGCATCCAGCGGCCTACTGGCCACAGGTGCGCGCCTGCAAGCTGCCCTTTCAAGCAGCAGCAGAGCAACAGCCAGGAGCGCTGACTGTGTGCAGCTGCTAGCTGACCCGTGGCTGCATGCTGAGCACTCTGTGAGCGTGCTGCCACCACCAGCACCACCACCGCCACATCCTGCCCCCGTCACCCATTGCGCCTGCTCACAGGCTCCCTGGACCGCACCGTCAAGCTATGGGACCTCTCCAGCGGCCTGCCCCTGTGCTCCTCCAAGCCCCTCAAGGGCACAGTCCGCTGCATCGCCATGGACGCCGCCTGCCTGGTCGCCGGCGGCTCGGACCCCACGCTGCGCCTCTGGCTGGCGCAGCGCCACGCCACCCTCCCCCTCCCTGCACCCGCCTCCCACAGCGCTGGCGCAGCGAGAGGGAGGCAGCGGGGCACGGGGCGGGCGAGCGGGCACGGCCACGGTGGCGGTGGCGGGGAGCAGGAGGAGGAGGAGGATGGGGATGAAGAGGGGGAGTGGTCGCAGGCGTCACGGCGGCGCAGGGAGGTTGAGCCTGGGGGCCCTTGGGAGGCGGGAAGGCTGCTTGGCGGCGGCGGGAAGCGGGTGGCTCAGCCGCGGTTTGACGTCGCGTCGGCGCCGGACATGCTGCTGCGTGGGCACACTGGGCCTGTCACGTCCATGTGCCTCACGGAGTCTGCGTTGTTCTCTGGGGGGTGGGACTACACGGTTAGGGTTTGGCGGCGGCGGGATGGCGAGCTGTCGCATGGTGGTGGGGGGGGCGAGCGGGAGGAGGAGGAGGAGGAGGAGGAGGGGGGGAGCGGGCAGTGGGCACGTGGGCGGGCGGGCGTGGAGCCGTGGCCGTGCGCGTGCGTGCTGACGTTTGACGACTGGGTGACGGGGGCGGTGGCGCGGGGGCACCATTTGATGGTGGCGGCGGGGCGGCACGTCAGCGTGCTGGATGTGCACACGGGGCAGGTGGTGCGCCGCTTTGAGGACCTGGTGAGTTGAGGGTGTACACGAGTGGTGGTGGTGTGGGGGCGCTTGGATCGCCGGCACAGTGCCTTTTGATGGCGTGTCGTGAAGGAGAAGGACCGCTTGCAGTGGCACAGTTACACAAGTGAGCACAAGTAGCGCACACAGGCAGCGTGTAGGCTTGACGCTCACGAACAAGGCAGCGATCAGACACATGTACATTTCCACACTGGTGCTCTATTGCGTGCAGCACGAGGGCCCAGTGTCATGCATTGAGGGCACACAGAGCGGGCGCGTGCTCTTCACTGGGGCCGGGGACGGGCTGGTGCTGGCGCACGACCTGCGCATGAAGGAGCCCACCAACGTGCTCTGGCACCATTCGGCAGGCGTGCAAGGTGCGTTTACCTTTGCCTGCTATAACCTCCGCTGCCGCTGCTGCTGAGGTGACGCACGACGCTGATGCTTACGGGGATGTGGCCGTGCGTCAGTCAATTGCCAGCCCATCAGCTGCACAGTGGCCAGGGCAACAGGTGGCTACTGCCGCCCAGGCGGGCTCGCACGACTCATTCCTCAGTTGATTGAGCGTTCCTTGTGGCTGCACACTGGTGTGCTTTGCTTGCAGGGCTAGCGTACGAGGACCCCTGGCTCGCCTCCGCCTCTGCCGACGGATCCGTAGCCATGGTCAACGTGGAGGCGAGCAGGCCCACCAACGCTGGGCACGGGCAGGGGCAGCCTGGCGGCAGCAGGGCGGGCGGCGGCAACGGAGCAGGAGGAGGAGGAGGAGGAGGAGGAGGAGCGGGCGGGGGTGGGAGGGGCCGGCAGCTGCAGGCGGGCGGTGGGGCGGTGCACTGTGTGGATCTGGCCGACCAGTGGCTGGCGGCGGGGTGCGAGGCCGACACTGTGCGCGTGTGGGACTTCACAGGTGAGATGGTTTGTGCTCTGTGTGCCGCCTTGTGTGCCTGGGTGTGGTTTGCGTGACGGGACGTGCGGCACGCAGGATGGGCGACCACCTCGTGTGTGCAGGCAGGGATGCTAGCTGCCGTTGCAAGGTGTATGCCTGCCTTACTGTGCTTCATACGCGTCCTGCAGGCGCGGCGGCGGCGGCCGAGCGAGCCCACGCGGCCAAGGCCGTCCGCCAAGCATCCCGCGCCACACGCCAGCAGCAGCACCACCAGCTCGGCAAGCAGCACCAGCAGAATGCTGCTGCTGCCGCGGCGGCGGCGGCAACTCGCGCCGCGGCCGCCCTGCAGCAGGCGTCGCTCACCTGGCAGCAGCAGCAGCAGCTGCTGGGAGCGGTGGCGGAGGGCGCTCCAGGGCAGCGGCAGCAGCAGAGCGGGCCGGGCAACGCGAGGCATGTGACAAGTGCATGGCCATCAGTGCGTACCAAGGGCGCGCCCTTGATGCCGCAGCACCAGACTCCGTGGGCTCCCAGTGGCCAGGCGGCGAGCTCTGTGCAGCACGCTGCTGGCGGAGGAGGGTACGAGGGTGGGGCGGAGCTGGCCAACGGGGCGCCGCGCCAGCAGCAGTGCGGAGTTGGAGCGCCGGCAGGAGGAGCTGGGCATGATGGCACGCCCTCTGCTGCACAGGGCAGCAAGGGCAAGGGCAAGGGCAAGAAAAATGGCAATAAGAAGGGAGGTGGAGGTGCAGGCGCGTCAGGCGCGTCGTCCGGCCAGCAGCAGCCAGGCAACCAGCAGCCGGGTGTGGGCGGCGCGGCAGTGGCAGCAAGCGGTGGGGCCGCTGCTTCCAGCAGCACGGGGGCGGCGGGGGGCGTGCCATCTCCTGCTGCTGGCTTCACGCTGCTGCCGCCGGTCCTGTTCCAGAAGCAGCAGCAGCCGATTAGCAAGAAGGCGGCTGGCGGCGGCGGCGGCAGGGGGCAGCGTGGAAGCGGCGCCCATGCCGACAGGCGCACGGCGGCGACAGCGCACAACCCTTACCACATGGCGGCGGCGTCAGCGTACCGGAGCAACGCGCCTGCAGCGCATGGAGGCAGCGGTATGGTGGTGCTGGGTGGCGGTGCAGGTGGCGGTGCGGGTGGTGGCGGTGGTGCTGGTGGTGGTGGTGGCAGCCAGGGGGCGCAGCAGGCGTTTGGGTACCGTTCGCTGCCAAAGGCAAAGAAAGGGTCGGGCCAGCAGCAGCACCCTCAGTCGCGGCAGCCAGCGCAGCCGCAGCAGAGCAGAGCGTGAGTGTATATGCCTTGCAGCCACACTGCGCAAACCTTCCTTTTGAAGGCTGCGGATACTGCTCACGCTTATCCTTGAGCGGGACGCTGTTGGGTGCGTAGCTGCTCTCTGCGGTGTATCTATTCGTATTCGTGGCTCGGGACGCGTGTGCCGCGCACTTGGTGGGTTGTCACGCCGCACAGCACGCATAAATGCAAGGAATGCAGGCCCACAGAGCAAATGCAGCTGGATTGAGAGGCAGTGCGCAGCAGGAGCCAGTCCTGCAGGCACCGCGTCGGAGGCGAGCTTGGGCGGCGGCGCGAGCGAGCAGCAGTCAGTCCGCCAGTCCGGCGGAGCAGCAAGCACGGACCTCGGACTACGCATCGGTGCTCAGCCACGAGCAGCGAAAGCAGCGACTGGTGCGCATCTGCTCGTGCATGTTCGGCCCAGTCAGGAGCGGCAGCAGCAAGCGCAGCAGCGTGCGTGCGGATGGTGCTGCAGGTGGTACGCATTTACCAGCCCAAGCAGAGCATCTTCTGGGAGCGATGGGAGGCGCGTATGCTCGAGCTGCTAGAGGCGCAGGAGGCCGCGCAGGTGACGAGTGGGCGCTGCTGGAACCTGCAGCTTTGCACTCATACACAGCAAGGGGCAGCAGGTAGCAGCAAGGCAAGCGTGGGTGTGCGTGCGGCCTGCAGGTGGCGGAGCAAGGTGAAAACGAGACGCAACCAGAAGCAGAAGAAACGCCCCAAGGACAAGACGCTGACGGCGGCGCGTGGGAGGCGCAGGCGTGGTCCAGTTACTTCAGTTTATACGACAGCCCCGAGGTGCACCTGCCGTGGATGCGGGACGCGGCGTATGTGCGGGCGTGGGAGGAGGCGGTGCAGCACTGGGGCCCCACGCACATCAAGGGCAAGGTGGTGCTGGACCTTGGGTGCGGGCCGGGGCTGCTGGCCCTCATGTGCGCCAAGGTGCGTTGCCAGTGCCAGTGGCATCCGGGAAGAGAGGTCGAGAGGCCAAGTTGGCTGGGGTGGCCCTGGTGCCCTCACTCTCCTGCCCGCAGTCAGCAGTGCAGCTGACTGACAGCTGTGTTGTTGACGAACCAGATGGCCAGCGTGCCGTGTGCGTTGCGACTCCCTCGTGGTGCGCAGGCTGGCGCCAAGCGCGTGATTGCCGTGGACGGGTCCAAAGCAATGGCCGAGGTGGCGGAGCAGGTGCGCTGGGGCTAGCTGCTCAGTACCATGGGGGCCACCATCGCTGAGGGCCAGGGACAAGGGGCTGGGAGCTGCCACCGCATGCACAGCCTCTTTTGCAGCCTGATCCTGCTAGGAGCGGGGGCAGACACGGCACACTGCCATGCCCTGGAACACCACCACCATCTGCGCAGAGTGTACACTGCCCCACCAGCACCAGCAGCCTGAACACTCACTGACTCGTGCTCTGCTATACTGTATGCAGGTGGCGCTGGCCAACGGCTTCAGCAAGGTCATCCAGGTGGTGCACGGGCGCGCCGAGGAGCTGCGGCTGCCGGAGCGCGCCGACGTGCTCGTCTCCAACTGGCCGGGGCCCGCGCTGCTCGCGGGCGGCATGCTGCGCTCCGTGCTCCACGCCAGGCGGTACCTGCTCAAGCCCAACGCGCTGGTGCTGCCCTCATCGGCCGAGCTCTTCGTCACGGGGATCGAGGACAAGGCCAGGCTCGTGCAGACCAAGTCGCAGTTCGAGTCGGTGGCCGGGTTCGACCTGACGCCCGCAATGGCACGCGTCGTGCTCACCCCGCGGGTGGGGACGGTGGAGCGCCCGTCGCAGCTGTGCACCAGCACCGCTCGGCTGGCGCGCGTGGACTGGAGTCAGCCGCTGCCGCCCCGCGCATCGTCGCCTTCAGCCTGGTCGGTGCCGACCTCGCCGTTTGAGGTGGAGTGCCAGCGCGACGAGCGGCTCTTCGGGCTCATGCTTCACTTCGACCTGGCGTGGGACGCCGGCGGCAGCGGCGGCGGCGGTGGCCAAGGCGGTGGTGTGCCCGCGCCGTTCACCACCAGCCCGCGCGCCCCCGCGACGCACTGGCAGCAGGTCGCATTGACATTCCCTCGCAGCGTGCGCGTGCTCAAGGGCGACGTGCTCCGCGGGTCGGTGGCCCTGGAGCCGGCGGCAGAAGGCGGCAGCGGGGCTTACGGGCGAGACGTCCGCATCACGCTCACACTCGACTTCAAGGGCGTCAACGCCGAGGCGGTGTATGTGCTCGCACACGGCGTGCCGACGGGTGCGCACTCTGCGGTGCTCGCGGATGCTGGGACCTTGTAGTGACCTCGACGTGCGCGCAGACTGTGGCTGCGACACTGCAAGCTGACTGCTGGTGGAGGGCCATCACCTGCTGTGTTCGTCTCCTCCGTCCAGGGGGCGTTCCCAGCGAGCCAGGGCTGCACTTGAACGCTTCCAAGGAGGACAGACCTAATAGCGTCGCCAGCGAGCAAGCATGCACTGCAGCAGAGTAGCAGATCAGAGCTCTCCTCAGGCACTCGTGGTCATCAGCCCGCAGACGTGCGGTGCACCGTACAGTCCCCGCAGCAGCACAAGCACACACACACATCAGGAGAGGCTTCCAAGCAGATCATTTGCTCCGGTACGCCGTTACGGTTTCCAGCATCGCGTGAGTACCAAGTCCTACATACACATGCGCACACCATGGCCGGATGGTGGACCCACTGGTGGCTGGGACTGTTCGTGGGGCACATCCTCCTCAAGCTTTGCGGCCTGGGGCGCGCCTCTCCCGGTGACCAAACGCACACAGCGACGGTGGAGAGGGCGCCACACCAGGTGGTTAGGGCGCGCGGAAGAGCTGCCTGCAAGAGCAAGAGTTGGTTGGTAGGTAAGGACACGCGGGACTGGCACAAACCAGCAGCCTGGCCGCAGCGGCCGGTCCGCAGCTGAGCACGGCCTTTTTAGCTGGAGAGCAGAAGCCGACGGGACCAAACCAGCAGGCGCAATTGTCCGCTACAAGCGCCACAAGTTCATCATTGACACGCTGAATCTCCCTCTCAGTTGTGGTTGCGCAGCAGCAGGCACGCGGCGGCGTGCCGCCCCAACACTCGACAATGCTTGGTTTGCTGGTCACTCTTCAAAAGGAAGAGTGAGTGAACATATGCCCCAACCATCAGGACACAGCAGGGTGGCCTGCCCGCACTCGAACCATCAACACACTTAGACGCTGTTGGTCATCTGCTTTGCCAGAAACGGCTGCACAGCAGATGTAAGCTCAGCACACAAGCATGGGCAGGTGGTCCATTGCAGCACCACCAAACACTGGCGGCAGTCACCTGGCAGCACGGGCAGCACCCGCAGCACGCAAATCGCGTGCCTGGGCGCTGACCGTGGCCGCCCCTCCCCTCACCGCTGAGTCTGAGACATCTCACCATGATGCAAAGATGCTAACAGTAAAAGTACGTACCTAGAAGCGACCCAACCCGAGCGGCTAACGAGGCGTTGCACGGGACTGGCTCTGAGGCCGCGGGTGCGCAGCCCCACCTTACAGACCTAGCTACCCGGGGGCGGGCAGTGCGTGCTGATCCACGCGCACGCCCGTTAGAACCATGATGCAGTCATGCGCATTGCCCCGTCAACATCAACCACGTTACCACCAATCGCCCTGAGCAGCACCATCGCCAGGGAGTGCGTAATCATCCGTTTAGCCAACCGTTCAACCCGCCCCAGTTAGCTACCTCAGCACCTAGAACCATCAGCCACCAATGTATTTTTCAAGTGTTAACGCTCGCCTCAGCATGCCAAAGTGCCAAAAGACAGCCACGTGCGCGCGCCCCCAGAGCCATGCATGCACCACACCACACCTGTACGCTCACCGTCAACTGCACACCTCGCCACCACGATCAAACACCCGCTATGTAGAGATGCCGAAAAGCCGCACGGAGCCCGCTCAGACCGACCACACACGAAGAGCAGCTGATGGTGTACAGCACAGGAGCACGCCGCTGGCAAATTGCAACTCGCGCAGCTCACTCGCGCGCTCACTCACGCCAACGCAACGCGCGCACACACGCGCACAAACACACGGGAGGACGTGACGTGACGGCTATTGTTGCACCTCTGCCGGCCACTCATTCCTCAATATACTTATCCACTTGTCCAAACGCACAGCCAAGGTCCCTGCACGCTGACAGCTGCAACAGCGCGCACCATCCACCGCGCGAGCGAGCAGCAGCACACGGCGCGCGCCAAAAGGCCTTGCGGCGTGCCGGCGCAGCCACCACCGCATGCTGTGCACATGCTGTGGACTTGCTGCTCGGCAGGCGCGCACGCTTGGCGGCTTGGAGGAGGCATGGGCGCACGCACGCACACACACGCACACCTAGGGTGGAGGGGCAGTACTCAGCAAAGAAGTGGAGAGAGAATCTGCGACACACGCATCTGCTTGCCTAAAAATGGCTGCTCCAGATGTTAAGCTCAGCACACACACGCGCACACACGCCGCTGACACGTACGCAAGGGACACGCTACTCCCCCCTCAGGCGCTGCAAGGTTGTGGGCGCCGCGCCGCACGGCGCAGCAAGCCCTTGCCCATGCCGTTTGTATACTGTCCTGCACGTGGGCACCGCGCCACACGCCCAACCGTCCTTGACCCGGGCGCCTTCCCGCACGCTTGCAAACGGCCCGTGCCTGGCATGGCTCGGCGCTGCACACGTGGCGTACACCGTGGCGCTAGATACTAGGCAACCTTGCGCGGCAGTCGGTTGTGCGCTTGCCGTGCTGACGGGCAAGCGACGTCCCTTTTTCTTCTTCCCACGGTGGCCCGCCCCGCTAAATGTGTTGTTCCTGCCCAGGCGGCAAACTGACGAGGACCCCAATAACAAGACACCCGTGACATCATCAAACTATCCCCAAGGCTCGCACCCATCACCTCCTCCACACAGCATCCTGGCGTGGACGCACCACCACCCCACCAACCCTAACCTCCGCCCGTGTGGGCGACCGTTTTCCACCACCCCAACCTAACCACGTGAGTCTGCACGGCTGCGCCAAGCAGCGCCAAACTGCGGGCCGTGCACACTGCACATCCAGCCCGCCTCGAAAGCAGAGGGCAGCACACGTCCAATCGCGAAGCCTCCTGTGCCAGGCGCCAGGCGCCACAAGGTGCACGCCTGCCCGCCGCCCGCCATGAACAAACCACAAACCACAAATGCCAGCGCTGTGCTGTGCTGCCGATGAAATTAGCCACGCTCGCCATCACACCACGACGGGAGGAACAAGCCTTTGTCCTCCCGTCCTCCTGTCTCCCGGTACCGTCCGCACCCCACGGTGCTGCGCCTCTGCTTTCGAGAAGAGCGGGGTCACTATGGACTGAACAGGCTACCCTCGTAGCAGAGAAGCAGGTACAGTGATGCGCAAAAGTGCAGCGCTGGTGGCCGCGAAGCACCAAGGGACTTCAAGCTGCTGGCATGGCACACAGAGTACAATGACTACAAAGTGCAACCCCAGGACCCGGCTGGAGCAGGACAAGCAGCAGGTGTGAGCGCACCGTTGAGTCGCTAGTCACCACTACTACCACCCGCCTGCCACACGCCACGGTGCCGCTGGTGCGCCTTCACGCTGCCAAAAGCGCCCTGCGCCTCACTCTCGCTCCACCCAGACAGGTGCAGGAAGCCAACGCCCACCGTGCGGCACAACGCTCAGGCCTGGCGAGCCTGCGGGGCAGGACACCTACAGAGCCCCCAAGCACACGGCGACCACCACTGCACATTGCCATCACCTGCAGCCACCGCGGCCCCACACAAAATCCCACCAAGCAGCTCAGCTCCTACCACAGCCACAGCAGAACGACCAACCCTAAGTCCGTGCGGCCTGCTGCGTGGCAGCCGCAATGGCGCCCACAGGGTGCTGCTGCTGCTGCGCGTGGTGGTGCCCTCCCGCCTGCTGCTGCTGCTGCGGGCCACCAAACCGCCCATCCATGAAGCTCTTGAACGCCTGGCTCGCCATGGCCGGCGCGCGCCCGTGTGGCACATCCGGCGACATACCCATGATGTCGTCGATGTCATCCACCCCGCCCGTGCCCCGCCCACCGCCACCGCCGCCACCACCGCCTGGTGCACCGGCACCGCCGGGGTAGGGGCCGACAGCGGCGCCCGTGGCGCTCACATTGCCACTGGTGGGCGCGGTGAAGGTGCCCGAGGGGGGCTGGCTCGTGCCACTGCATGGCAAAGCACCAACACCGCACGCCACCCGGTCGGCAGACTGCTGCACACAGTTCCTCCGCTTGTTCATTCCCTCGGCGCACAAGCAAGCAACACCTAAGCAGCAAGACATCGGCAGTGTGCAATCGCACAGCACTCCTTCCTGCCGAGTAAAAGAGCCCCCGCCTCCCACCCACGCGCACCTCGTGCGCACGATGCCCGTGATGTTGGCAAACAGCGTGGCCGAGTGCTTCCTGAACCCGCCAGAGTTCATGGAGCCAAACACCGGCGTGGCACCCAGCACCATCATCTCGTCCACGCCCAGCTCGTCAAACTCGTCGCCCTCCCCAGCGGCCCCGCCGGCAGGCCTGCTGCTGAAACCGCCAAAGGTGGGCGGGGTCATGAGCTCGGAACGCAGGCTGCCCAGGTTGGAAAGAGGGTCTGCGCACGAGTGTGGGATGAAGTCACAGGAACGGCAGGGTAGGGCAGGGCATGCGTTTGCATGTATACTACAAAGGGTGCTCTTGCTTGACGCTGCTCCTCTCTCTTGGGCTGCAGATTCCTCCTGGCACAGGACTGGCAAGCTGCGGCAGCGGCAGCTCTGCAGCTATTCCTCCTGGCCCCAGCAGCAGCACCTCAAACATGGCGTCCCCAGCGTGGGCACGCACACAACCGCTCACCTCCTCCCATGAGCTCCGTGCACACATCCACCATGTCCACCGACTTGCCAAACAGGGACGTGCCCAGCATGGCCCCGCCCCGCATCTCTGGGCTCATCCCCAGCATCATGCCCAGGCTCATGCCACCAGGCGTAGACCCTGCAGGGGGCCACATGGGCGGCGAGGGCTTGGCCAGGTGGCTGCCCTTGTGCAGTTGCGCGCCTTGGTGCTGCTGCTGCTGCTGCTGCGGTGGCGGCGGCGGTGGTTGCGGCGGGGGAGGGTGCGGGAGCGGCGCCTGGTGGTTGAGGTGGTTGAGGTGGTTGGGTGGTTGGGGCGGCAGGTGGCTGGACGAGGGCAGGTGGCCGTGCACTCCGGCATGGTGGAGGTCCAGGAATGCCTGCGTGCCATGGCAGCAGGCGCCAGCGCATGATGTCCCGCCACAGCACCGCGATGCAACAGTCTAAGCAGCAAGGATAGGGCGGACGCAGCGTGGAGGGTCGCTTGTGTGTGTGTCGAGCTTTGCATCTGGTGCGGCCATCCCTGGCAAGCAGATGCGCATTTTTTATCATGCCCCGGTGAACCGCCAGCATCCCCGCCGCTCCCTCACCCTTGGGTGCGCTGGGGAGAGGCTTCCGGCCAGCCCCAATGCCTGGCGCCTTCCGTGCCTACCCCCCATCAAGTTGTGTGGTGCAGGAAGAGTCGTGCGCGCTCACCGGGGGGCTGGTGCCGTTGAGGTGCATGGCGTCGTGCACTGACATGATGCCGTGGATGTCGGCGGCCGTGAGCACGCCGGCAGCGGGGTTGGTGATGAGAGGATCCTCCAGGCCACCTGCCCAAGGGCAAACGGCAATGAAAGCAAATGTGAGAAAGCGGCGAAGCGGTTGGTGAGGACGGGATCCTCCAGGCCAGCTGCCTAGAGCGTCTGATGCGTCAGGGAGCTGGATACTGGCAGAAACAGGAGAAGCTGCAGCACGCCATGGCATGTCACGTCACGACATGGCACGTCCACACCATCCCGCTGCCCACACACTGGGCTGATCAAGGCTCCATCCTGCTCCACCCTGCCATGAGAACCACTCACCCATGCCTAACGGCGCCGACAGCTCCCCACCATGCCCTGCTGCCGCCGCGCCGCCCCCTGCCGCTGCAGCCGCCGCCGCCGCCTGGCCCGCTTGGTGCGCCTCGGCTTGCTGCCTGAGCAGCTGCGTGCTGCAGGCCAGCCCATGCGCCTCCGAGCCCTCATCCGCGTCGTGCAGCTGCTGCTGCTGCGGTTGCTGCTGCGCGTGCTGCTGGAGGTGCTGCTGCTGCTGCTGGTGTGCGCGCGCCGTGGGCGACGTGAGCGGGCTCACATGGACGGGCTGCTGCGCATCGCTGGTGCCACGGCGGCGCGTGGCGACCGACGTCGCACCGCCAGGGTCACCGCCGTTGGCTGCTGCGGACGCGGACGCCGAGGCGCGGTGCTGGTGGGCCGAGCTGCTGCCGCCGTCGTGGTGGTGGGTGGCGGCGGAGGAGGACGAGTCGAGCTCGCCGGGTAGAGGGAAGTTGCAACGGGCGGCGGGACCGCGGATCTGACGGGCCGCCTGGTCGTAGGCGCGGGCAGCCTCCTCAGCAGTGTCAAACGTGCCCAGCCACCTGCAGGAAGCGTCGGGGCAGATAGGGAGGCACTCGGTGAGCTCTGCTGTTCCCCTCTGCTGTTCCCCTCTGCCTGACGTCTGACGGGCGGGGCGGCACGGGATGCGGTGCAGCACGTACACGAAGGATTAGCTCACCTGCGTGCGCCCAGGTTGGGGTCGCGAATCTCGGCGGCCCACTTGCCCCACGGCCGCTGCCGCACGCCCCGGTACGCCTTGGCGGCCCCGCTGGCAGCGGCCGCCGCTGCCGCCGCCGCCGCCGCCGCGCCTCCACCCTGGCCCTTGCTGTGGCCGCCGCCGTCGTCCCCGCCGCCCTTCTTGCTCTGCGTGCACGTAAGTGCGCCACAACCAGTTCATCCCGACTGCCGTCTGCCTGCACGCGTCCCGCTCGACCCTGCACTGGAACTGGTGGCGCACTTGTTCGAGTTCACCCGACCCGGCAGCTGGTGATTGCGACTCGCACCTTGGTGCGCTTGCGGGGGCTGCGCTCGTCGTCCTCCGAAGGCGGCTCGTGGTCCGAGCCCGAGCTCTGCGGGCGCTGCGGCTGCTCGACCCTCCCCGCCGCAGGTTGCGACGGCCCACCACCAAACGCCTGAGACGCCACGTAGGGCTGCGCGAGCGCTGCTGCGTTGATGGCCTGAACGGACGGGTGCTGCTGCGCAAAGCTGTGCGGGAGCAGCACCGATGGCGGGGGCGTGAGCCGTGGGGCGAGCACGGGAGGAGCAGCGCGCGCCGAGCCACCGCCTTGGCCCTTGCTGCTTCCGGCGGTAGGCGCGGGCGTGAGCAGCTGCGCCTGCGGTGGGCCTGCGCTGTTCTGCGCCATAGTGGTGAGCGACTCGCGACTTTGCGAGACCAAGAAAAACCTGCTCCTGCAAGAGTAGGAGCACGCACGCAATTGCAAGGCTGTTGTTGTGCTTGCGATGTTCCTGATGATGATCACGCGCGCGGGGCTGGGAATCGATTCGTTGCGGACTCGCGAGGTCGCGAGGCGCTCAGCGCTGGCACCCGAACTGTGCCATCGCCGCTGCAGCGCTGATCTAGCTAGGCACATCATACCCGCTCACGATTCCCTGATGGATGAAGCAAATTTGCACGGGTGCGCCGAGGGAGGTGCGCCCCTCCCGCACTGAGCGCGTCCACGCGCGCTGCAGCTCGCCGTCAACAACGCCCGGGTGCACGTGGAAGAAGCGTGTGCGCACCTGTCTCCGTAGCGACGGCGAAGCGTGGTGTTCTCGTGTAGTGAGTGTGCAGGAGTGGGGAGCGTCAGGAGCTCCTAGCGCCACTTGTCCCCAGGCTGTGGCCAGGGATCGCCTCAGAGAAGTGTAATACACGGTGCCGCTGGCTAACGCCCCACACAAGCGTCCTGCGTGTCATCCCACGACATGGGCGGCATGGGCTTGCGTCCGCGTCCGCGTCCGCGCCTCGTGCTGCAGGCGGGCCAGTAGGCAGGATGGCAGCAGGAATGGACCACAAGGTGTGGCCGCACGGGCTCACACGCACCTTTGCCAGCTGGCTGGGAGACCTGGCGCACGCAGACGCGCCCGTGCGTCGCTTTGCGCATGCAGGAGCGCGTACGCAGCCACTACGACGCGCACGCTGGCAACAACATCTCCAGCCGGGAGGTAGGGGACGGCATGCTGCACAGGAAGAGCGCAGCAGCGGGCACGGGCGCCCCGAGCGGTTCCCTGCATTGCCTCGCCCCTCTGCCTGCAGGCGCTGCAGGCGCGGCGGAAAGGAGCTGCTTGGCCTCTCAAGACGTTCCACAACGACATCAAACGCAAGCTGCTGGCCCGGTGCGCGCCTTCCCCGCACGCACACTCCAGAGTGTGCCACACCCGCACAGAGACTCACTCACGCGTGCGCATGCCGCCTGCGCAACACCAGCAGGTTCGCGCCCCGTGGGTGCTCTCTGCTGGACCTGTGCTGCGGGAGAGGCGGCGACTTGCAGAAGTGGAGGGACTGCGGGGTGAGCGTCTTCTTGGTGCAATGGCCCCAATACAGCACTGACAACACCTCCTTCCACACCAGCAGCTGCCTCTGCAAGGCCCCGTTACCGTCGCCGCGCTAATGTCTTGATGCAGGTGCGGTACGTGTACGGCGTGGACATCAGTGCCAACGAGGTGGCCGAGGCCAGCCGGCGCTTCCAGGAGATGGTGCTGGATGGGCAAAAGCGCAACAGGCGTGAGTGGCAGGCTAAGCATGCTTCTGACCAGCGATTCTGAGGCCTTGGGTCCAGAACGGTGGGGCCTGCCTCCACACACACGCATGACCGTGCATGCTCGTGCAACCGCAGCCCTGGAGCTGGAGGCTCAGTTCGAGTGCTCCACCAGCCTGGGTGACGAGGAGTTTGACGCGGACGGCGCGCCCTTTGACGTGGCCACGTGCATGTTCGCCATGCACTACTTTTTCGAGGCTGAACGCAAGCTGCGCATGTTCCTGCGCAACGTCGCCCGCAACCTTAAGCCAGGTGCGCCGCGTGGCGCACAGGCACTTGTCCGGTGGAAAGCTGGTGCCACTGGTGATCCAACTAATCAGCCGTCCCACTTCACGGCCTACAAAAGCAGCACAGCAATGTGACAGTGTGGCTTGCTTGCGGTCCATCTGCTGCTCTGGCGGGGCCTACGTGCGGTGAAGGGTGAAGGGTGTGGGCATCATGCACGCTGCCACGGACACCCTCCGTGTGCAGGCGGTCTCTTCATCGGCACCATCCCTGACGGCAAGCGGATACTGTGGCACCTCCAAGGCCAACCACGGTTTGAGAGCCAGCACCTCAAGCTGGAGAAGAGGTGGCCGGTGAGCGGGGTGGGTGTGCCACTTGCATACCGGGGCGGCCCGCTGATGCACCAAGGGTCAGCAGCGAGGAAGATTAGGCACCAGCCCAGGCCAGAGCCGACATTAGATTGATCGATTGTTGTAGAGGTGGGCCTTTGGCACGGCCAGCGGGGCCACTTGTGCAGCCACGCACCAGCCACGCTTGCTGTGAACAACTTGGAAGGCCTGTGCACAGACCTGGTGCTGCGTGCGTTGAGGGCCGCACCCCGCAGGGTGACCAGCACAAGCACCAGACGTTTGGCAACACGTACCTGTGGGACCTACACGACACCGTCACCTCAAGTGAGCGGCTTCTCCATCCCTTTCCTTGGGACGCCGCGAATCCTATCCAAACAGTCACTCAACCACTCTCCACAGACCGTGCGGCACGCTCTTGCCACTGCTGTCAACAGCTGGCTACTTGCGCGCGCCTGCTTGCCTGGTGGGTGCCATCTTGTGCATGCAGGCGTGCAGGCGAGCGAGGGCTCCCTGGAGTTCCTCACCTTCACGCAGGCTATCGTGCGCATCGCGGCGCACTACGGCATGCTGCCTGTGGTCGACTATGAGGACCCACAGCTGGACATGTGAGGCTAGGGTCACGGCTAGGATTAGGTCTCGGCACTGCTTGGTCGAGCCACATAGCGGCGGCCTCCCACAGCCAGAGTCGCGTCAGGCAAGGCGCCCCTGACTTGTTTGGCGATGCTTGTTTCACGGCGCCGTCACAAGGAGCCTTTGCCGCCGGTGCTGTCACTCGAGAGAGGCGTTGCTCCCTCATTCGCCTTGCCTTGCCGCCACCCACCTGCCCGCGCCTCGTGCAGCATGTTTGAGCCGGAGGACAACCAGCAGGCCTTCAAGCACTTCTTCCCGCAGTTCCCCCCCGAGTCGGACGTGTCCCTGGCCACGGCGTCCTCCAGCTTCATGGCCTTCGTGTTCAGGTGAGCAAGCGGGTGGCCCTGCAGCGCCACGCTGTGGGGCACCTTCTGCAGCTTGTGTGCGCCTTCCTCCTCCTCGCTCACTGCCGTGCTGCAGCGCCCCGTCCACAGCGTGAGCATCCACTCGAGAGTCAGCCAGCATCAGCTGAAGTGTCAGCTTCCATGGGGCCTGTTGTGCTGTGGAACAATTTGCGTGTTCCCGCAGGAAGCTGGATGTGGACGAGGAGATGCCCATCCTGCAGCCGCCGCTCATCAAGGACATTCCGCGTCTGGAGGCGCAGCAGGAAGCGCACGCGTCGGGAGAGGCACCTCTGGAGGAGGGGGAGGCGGGGGAGCATGAGGATGCACCGGCACGCAAGCGGCAGCGTGGCGACGCACAGACCAGTGGCCAGCTGGAGGAGGAGGGTGAGAAAGCGTTGGCGGAGTCCACCAGTTCGCACAGCGATGTGCAGCCGCATGACCAGCCGGAGAAGGGGGAGGATGAGGAGGCGTGGGAGGAGGACGCTCCCAGCGCCAAGCGGCAGCGCAGCGACGCGCAAGCAAGTGAGCACCTGGAGGAAGGCGCAGAGGAGATATGACGCGGTCGGTGCACGTGGCGTGTGACTTCTCACGGGAGCTTCAAGCGTGCCCGCACTGCAAACCGTCGGCTCAGGAGCACAGGGCATGGAAGAGACTTGAGCGCACAGCATTCCCTGCTGCTTGGCAGCGGCGCCGGGCTGCAGCAGCGCGAGCCGCACGACCCCCACACGTCAGCCCCATCAGTAACAGCAGCAGCAGGATGTTCAAGATTCTGCTCAAGCATGACGAGTCCAGGCGCCAGGAGCAGGAGCAGGAGGACGAGCGCCACGAGGAGCGCGAGAGGGAGGAGAATCGCGAGCAGCGGAGAACGCTGGGCCGCGCGCTCGAGCGCATGAGCAGGCGATGGGGCGAGCCGATGGTGCAGGCGCTGCCGGCCGAGGAGCCGGAGCGCACGCACTACGAGCCCCAGGCCGCTCAGCAGGTGCAGCAGGCGCTGGCGCAGCAGGAGCAGCAGGAGCTGCTGCTGCAGCCCAGGGACACCGACGACCACATGGCCGACCTGCACATCATCGATGGTGAGCTCTTGACGCGGGTGCGCGTTCGGGCGCATCAAGTGGCAGCAAAAGCAGCACCAGTTCGATGGCTGCAAACAGCATACAGCCTTGATTAAGCAGCCAGAGAGTGCCAGGGGACCTGAGCCTCAGGCGGGTGCACACGCACCAAGGCCGCGACCGCTCCTCCTGCCCAACTCTGCGTGTGGCCCGCAGGAGAGGTAGTCGTGCACAACGACGAGCTGCTGATGCACCACGAGGTCACCATCCGCGATGCAGCAGGCGGAGCAGCAGCGGGCCCGCCCACCCCCTCTCCCGCCGACGCCCTCGGCTCAGGGGGCAGCCCCGCCACCAGCGCCGCCCTGCGTGGCGTGCTGGACACGGATGCCCACCTGCCCGCCTCTGACGGGGCGCCGGACAGTGCGGACGACGGCGGCGACGGGCGGGGGCAGGGCAAGCGGGCCCAGGGCAAGCAGGGCAAGATGCAGGCCATCAGCAAAAAGGCGCTGCAGCACACGTGGCTGCGCATCGACATGCTGGGTCGCACGAGCCTGATCAGCACGGACAAGCACAGGCTGGCGCTGAAGCTGGGCGTGCAGCCGCGGGACTTGCGCATGCTGGATGCGGCGCTGGCGTCCGTCAGCCCTCAGACCATTTTGGATCGCGAGCGGGCCATCGTGGTCAACCTGGGGCCGGTCAAATGGTGGGTGGCTGGGGATACATACAGGGGTGGCAGGGTGCGTGCTGACCCTTTTACAGCTGGCAAGAGGGGGTGGTGTGTCTGCGCACGTGGGCAAGTTTGGGCCATGGCATCTGTGGCAGCAGGCACACGCGCCACCAGCTGAAAAAAGCAGCCATCACACAGCGTGCTTAGCAATGCGCGCCATGCTGCGGCTGTGCTCTGCTGCGGCTGCAGCATCATCACGCTCGAGTACGTGCTGGTGGTCAACCCTGGGGACGAGGAGGCCAAGCCGCTGATCCAGACGCTCAAGGACAAGCTGAGCAACCCAATGCACGTCGGCAAGGCGAGCGCGCGGGCTGGACTGCTTGTGGGTTGCTCTTCTTGTTGCGTGCACGCAGCCGAGGCGGCCGTGTGTCGGCTGCTGACGTCGGGTGCAGCGCCCTGCGCGCTGCATCATCAAACTCCGCTCGGTGCTTGGCACTGCACCCGCACGCACAACAACGCGCTGCAGGAGGCACAGCGGCGTGCTCATCACCGCCCCACGTGTGCACCGCAGGTCATCTCCTACCCAGGCCTGTCTGCGCTGTCGGGCGTGCGCTCACGGCTGCTGCAGCCTGGATCCGCGGGAGGTGGCGGGTCGTCAGGGCTCACGAGCTCATCGGGTTCACACACGGCGGGGCAGCAGGCCATTGGCCTGAGCTTCGAGCTCAAGGTGCTGGAGATCTGCCTCGACTTGGTGAGTCAGCGGCGGTGGCAGTGGTGGAGGAGGCGGGCAGGCGGTGGGGAGGTTCATGGGTCTGGCGGCCATGTGTGAGGGCGTTGAGTCCTGCGCCACGTTAATGCTGGGAGAACAGGCCATCAAACCGCACGCAGGGCGCAAGGCTCGCCACTCGGAATCACAATTGTTGCATGTCTCTGCCACGTGCACCTTGTCGCAAAATGGCATGCGCTTGCAGACGGTGGGCGCCATGGACGTGGAGGCACGGGAGCTCAAGGACGTGATTGAGCCCACGCTGGACGACCTGACGCGCCAGGTTGGTGTGCGCGCTGGGGCCCAGTGGGGTCTTGTGCCTGGGGCGCAGGAACTGGGTGTGTGGCAGGCGCAGGCGGGCGTCTGCGTTTTGGAAGTGGGTCCGATTGCCCGTGGCGTGTCAGGGCACCCACTCTCAAGCTCTGGGGGTTAGGTGTGCTGGCACCGGGTTGTCGGGCGTTGGAGAGCTGCCCGTTGCGTCCCTGTCTACGTGCCGCATGGCTGAGAACCTTGCAACGCCGAGTGCAAGTGTGTGCTGTGCGTGTGCTGCGTGTTGTCCCCGCAGGTGCGGCAGCAGGAGCTGGAGCTGCTGCGCAAGTGCAAGAACCGCCTCACCCGCCTGGTCAAGCGCGTCGAGACGGTACGTGTGGTGCATGGTGCAGCAGCGCACGCTGCTGGGGTGTGCACGTACCGCTCGTGCGGCAGGCTCTCATGCTGGTGTGGCACCAGCATGGGTGCCCAGCCAGCACCTGCGTGTGCACATGTGCCGCCACGCTCTTTTTGCTGCATGTGCAGCCACGCGCTGCCTGTTGTCATTGTTGTTTCCGTTGTTGCTGGTCGCACAGATCAAGGAGGTGCTGGAGAAGTTCCTGCAGGACGACGAGGACATGCACCGGCTCAACTTGACGGCGCAGGAAATGATCCTGGCACGCCAGGCCACCACGGCGCTCGACGTGAGAAGCGGCGCATGTTTACATAAGGAGGAGTCGTGGAGAGGTTTGCATGTTTGCAGGTCTGATGAGCCTGCTAGCCTGCGTGCTCCGGAGTCTGGTAGGAAAGGCCCAGCAGGCGCCCCGACACGTGTGAGGCTGCTTGGGCATACCTGCGGTGGGATACCTGACACGGCGCACCTTGTGTGCTCATAGCCACAGCGCTACATATGACCGAGGTGTAGGTGGTGTGCCCCTCTGCACGCGCGCAGGATGCGTACGGGTCGTCTGGCGGGCCCACGCCCCGCGGCGCGCTAGGGCGGCACAGCAAGCGGCTCAGCCGGCGGGCCAGCCTGGCCAGCAGCGGCAGCAGCAGCAGCAGTAGCAGCAGCAGCGGCAGCGGGCACAGCATGGACCTGGAGGAGGAGGCGCAGGTGAGCGGGCGGGACGGGAGCTTGTGGGGGCCTGCTCTCTGACTGCTCTTTGCACACTTGTGCCTCTCTCAGTCGTGAAGATCTTGTGCCTGCCATTAGTGGCAACCTCGTCTTCTTCTGATCCTGTCCTGCTCTGCGCCGCCTGGCAGGTTGCTGAGGTGGAGATGCTTTTGGAGGCGTACCAGATGCACCTGGACCACCTGTACAACAAGCTGCAGGTACGGCTTGCCTCGCTGCAGTGCGGACCTCTCTCTGAGGTGGTCTTGGGGACGAGCGAGCGGTTGTGAAGCAAGGGAATGGCAACAGCTCACGGCAACCACTGGCAACCACTCGGGAATTCAGTTGCTTTGGCATCTGTTGCGCCAACAACGCCAACAATGCAGAGCCTGGAGCAGTTCGTTGAGGACGGCGAGGACCTGGTCAACGTGTCGCTTGACGAGCACCGCAACCGCATCATTGCCGTGGACGTGGTCATCACTGGCTTTGCCACGGCCATGGGCCTGGGGACCGCCGTCTCAGGTGCGGCGCTGGCATGCTGCTGTTGTGCTGTACGTGCTCCTGTGGTGGGATGCCTGATACCTGATGCAGGCTGCTCATGCGGTGCTCTCCAGGTGCGTCTGGGGGTGCGTCTGGGGTGAAGGGGTATATCATCATCATCATCA
>QAXK01004342.1:0-16597 GCA_004335735.1 Chlorella sp. KRBP | reverse complement strand
CAGCTGCTCGTCGCCAGAGGACGGCGCAGCACTGGTGGCGTGGCCCCAGGTGGTGCCGTCCAGCGCCGTGCCTGTTGTCGCGCCCGGCGAGGCGTCGGACGAAATCTCGCTGCCAGTGGCCGTCCACCGCAGCCCCTCCCCCTGCGCGCCTGGTAGCTGCTGCTGCTGCTGTTGTGGCCCTGCATGCGTTGTGAGCCAAATGCCAGTGATTGAGCAGCCGGTGGCACGCTGGTGCGGAGGTGGCACTCTGCCGGCGAGGTGCCCCGCACCTGGCAGGATCGTGCTGACGGGGCCTCGCGCGTCTTCCTGCTGCTGTTGCTGCTGTATGCGCCGCTGCGACAGCCGCGCCCTGTGGCAGTCGATGCTGTTGGTGCGCATCGCGGCCTGTGCGAGGCCTGCTCCTGCTCCAGCTGGTGGTGGCCGGGCGGAAGAACGCCCGCGATGCAGCAGCTCTCTCAGCATCCTTCCTCAGACGTGTGCTGTGCTCTTCGTGGCAATGGTGTGCCCCGAAGCTGCTGCTCCGCCACCTTTTGGCGGTGTGCATGGTCGGGAAGCTGCTACACGAAATTGGAGCATCACAGCAGCTAGAAGGCAGCGGAGTGCACTTGCGACGGCTCAACTGCGCTCAGGACCGCCTCAGCATGTCTTCAGCGTTCGGAGCCACGCGCATCGTGGCGCGGGCGCCGGAGAAGGGCGTCTTCCCCCTGGATCACTACAGGGAGTGCAAAAAGGTGCGTCTGTGACCTGCAGAGGAGCGTGGGTGTGCGATGGAGGGGTGGGGCACGCACCACACCCTTCCGCCGGCGTGCAGACGTGGTCACAGCAGCGCAAGGCCTGCAGCTGCGCCTCAGCGCGTGGCACGGCGTGCTGACCATGGCGTCCGCAGCTCATGGATGAGTACCTGCGGTGCCTGGACAAGAACGACGGGCAGGCGGGACCCTGCCAGGAGCTCTCGCGCCAGTACCTAGAGTGCCGCATGGACAGGTAGGTGCTTCTCACGCTGCTGCTTCGTGGCGCAGCGCCTGACTGCAGCAGGCGCCACGCAGCAAGGCCTCGCTGCCCATCGACTGCCACCAACTTGCAGGAACTTGATGATGCGGCAGGATCTGGACGAGCTGGGTATGTCGGGCGTGCCGTCAACAGCAGCGGCGGCAGCGACAGAGGCCGCGGCAACACAGGGACAGCAAGCAGCCACGCCCGCCCGACCACAGGGGGGATGAGGCGTAGGGAAGCTGTGCTAAAAACATTGAGTCGTGCATGCATTCGTCGGACTTGACAATCGTCAGTTACTTGACCTCGCTCGCACTGCTTCCCCTTCTCTCTAACTGAACTTCCCTCAGGCCTCTGGTTCAATGTGCATGCGCGTGCATCGCGCCAAGGTTCCTGCTCCCTGCCGTCGTCATTGCTGGAAATGCACGGTTCGAGTGCGGCAAGGCAAGAGGCCCCTCTCCCACGTTCAGCTGGGTGTCCGGGCGCCAGCTGCCTCTGGATGCTCCTCCACCGGGTCAAGCCCAGATACGGTCCGCACGTCCAGCCTGCTGGTCTGCGCGCGCGAGCGGCAGCCAGTCGAACACAGCACAGCGTCAGACGCAGTGTGCCAAGGAGCACATGCGCGCCATCTCGCACGCCAAGGGACTCACCTGTTTCCGTGCGCGGTGCACATTGTTCACTCCACTCCCGCTGGCGCTGCCGCTGGACAGGCGAGCCAGTGAATGTGCCGGCGACATGCGTGGCGGCGTCGCGCTGCCGTCCTCGCCCAGCAGCCTGACGCCTAGCCCCAACTCTGACTCATCCTCGCTCTCGTTGACG
The DNA here is from genome assembly GCA_004335735.1 of Chlorella sp. KRBP. Classification (NCBI taxonomy): domain Eukaryota; kingdom Viridiplantae; phylum Chlorophyta; class Trebouxiophyceae; order Chlorellales; family Chlorellaceae; genus Chlorella; species Chlorella sp. KRBP. The sequence continues at coordinate 14,788 of QAXK01004342.1, read as the reverse complement.
ACGGACACGCCGCTGGTGCTGCCGTGCTGCGAGCCACTTGAGGGCGGCCCTGCGGGTGCACCAGCGCGTCCCTGCCCCAGGCCCTCCAGCTGCTGCTGGAGCACCTGCTGCTGCGGTTGGTCGCAGCCGCCCGCTGACCGCTTGCCGCCCGCACACGTCTGCTGCGCTGTGGAGGTCGGTGCGGAGCCCGGCTTGATGCCGCCGCCAGGTGCTGTGGTGGGCCCTGGCCCCAGGTCTGACTGCGGTTTGCTGGGTTCGCTGGTGGGTCCACCTGCTCCGGTGGGCAGGACGCCCAGGCCCCGCAAGATTTCCTTCATCATCTTGCGCCGCATCTTCTTAGCCTCTGCCTGCATGGACGAGGTGGGTGTGGCAACCACGTGTGGACCCAGCTTGCCAGGCGTGGCCTTCCCGGTTGACTGTTTAAGGCCTACCCTCGACTCACCTCCTCTGGCGACAGCGTGGGTGAAGCGCCATTCGCTGCGCCGATGCCTGGTTCGGATGAGCTGCTCGCCGAGCTCGGCTCTGGCCCGTGCCCAAGCGCTGCGGCGGCCACCTCGCCGGCCGCCCCACACGCCGCCAGCTGCGCCGGGCGCGCGCGGGCCTTTGCGGCGCAGAAAGCCTTGGCGGACGCGTCCCCCAGCAGCTGCGTGGAGAAGACCTCGGCCAGCGTGCTCACCCGCACGCGCTCGGCTGCGGCGCCGGGCTCCGTGCGCGCCCGCGCCGACCCCCCCGCCTCCTCCCCGCCGCCTGCCGCGTCACCCCCAGCCACACTCGGCACGTCGTGCTGCGTCTTGCTGTGGCTGTACTGCGGGCGGAGCTCCTGCTGCAGCGTCATCAGGCTGCTGGCCACTGGCGCCGCTACCTGCTGCTTGAAGCTCTCTACCTCCTCAAACACAGCCTGAGAGCGTGCAGGAAGAGCACGAGCACGCGAACAGGGTAAAGCAGGCAACGCAACACGCCAAGTGAGCGTTGCCCTGGTCAAGGTGAGCCTGGCACTCAGCGTCTGAGCCTGGCAGCTCGCACCTTGGGGTCAAACATGGGGCGGGTGGTGAGCACGACCCCTGCCGCCTGGGCGATGAGGTCACCCGGCACCCCCAGCTCGGTCAGCGTGGCGACAAAGTGACCTGGGGGCAAGAAAGGAAGGCGGCAGCGGCGCTGGCCGCGTTCGCCCTGCCCAGCGTCGGACACTGGCACACGGCCGCGAGCTAGTAAGTGTGCCGCTGCCTTGAGCCGTGACATGTGCAGCGTGCGGAGCAAGCGCACCTGCCACTGCGTCATAGTGCTGCAGGTTGAGGCCCTTTTTGAGGATGAGCTCCCGGTGCGCAAAGGCAATGTGGCGGCCGTAGAAGGCGCTCGTACCCCCGAACGCAAACGACATGAACATGATCTGCACAGGTGGCAGCGTCCGCGGACACGCAGCTTTGATTCATTCCATGGCACGCCCGTGCGCTGTGCTCCCCTTCCCAAAAGGTCCCAACCTGTTTCTTGTGGAGGCTCCTGACGTCCATGCCCCTGAAGAAGGGCTCCACCAGGGGGTCTCCTAGCAGCTTCTCGTAGAACCTGCGCCAGGCACGTCGTGCAGCAGGCACTTGAGCGGTTGCCCAAGCTGGGCCTCGGCACAACGCAAGGCCTGCGGCAGACTGGTGGTGGCACCACTCACAGTTCCACCGCCAGCTTGATGGACGTCCAGCCGCCGAGCTGCGCGCATCATGCGCGCACGGAGTACAGCACGTCATCGTCTGTCCAGCCCCACCCTCTGTGCGTGCTGCTGGTGGTCCTGCGCCTGGCCGGCTTGGCTGCCATGCGCAGAAGCTGCGATGCAGGCTGTGTCGTGGCTGCTGCGCCAGGGGGTTGTGGTGAGAGCAAACTGTCGCCGTGCTCGAGCTCGACACGGAATTCTTCCCCCGACTGAGCGTTGGCGCGCGTCACCTTGCTGAAGATTGCCTGCTCGTGCTGCTCGAGGTCTGGATGCTGCTCCTCCTCGCCGTGGTCAAGGATGCCATTCTGCGAGGAGCTCACGCCGGCCGCCTCCGCATCTGATGCGCTCATGGCGTATGGTGATGAACTGATGTGGTATCGCAACCGCGATTGCTCGTGCGCGTTCGTTGAAGCGCCGCACGCATGACGTGGCCGTATTTTCGATTCAAACAAAGCAGATTGCGCACCCCCGCCAAGATCAGCAGATGGCAGCATCAGGAGTGGTCAGGGCATGCATCCTGCTAACACATCAGCGCCGCACATCATGCCGCACACGGTCGCAGCGCAGGAATGCAGTGATGCATTTCGTCAGAACTCACAAGCCACTTAATCTACTACTCAATCGTCGCCTCGTGGTGGCCTGTGAGGCGCGCGGCCTGCACCATGCCTGCAAACACGCTGCCCTCCTGCGCCGCCAGGTCACACGGCCGGCCTTGCTCCAGCAGCTCCCCGCCGCCCAGGACCTGCAACAGGCCGTGCGTCAAGGAGAGGTGGGCACCTGCCTGTTGCCAGCCGGCACGCCGCCCTGCGCCTTGACTGGGCGTTAGCGAACACAGCAAACAAACAAACTCACCAGCAAGTGGTCGGCGTCCATGATGGTGTCGATCCTGTGCGCAATCACCATGAGCACCTTGCTGTGCCGCGCCACAGAGGCCACGGCGGCGCCAGCGGGGTGCACGTGCTGGTCCAGCGCCGTGAGGATGAGGGCGTCCGTGTCCCGGTCCACGTTTGCAGTGGCCTCGTCTAGCACCAGCACCTTGGCGTCCTGCAGCAGGGCCCTGCGCACATGTTGGGACACGGTGGACGGCACAGCTGGTGCGGAACGATTCCTGTCCACCTGGCTGCACACGCCTGGTCCGCCCAGGTTGAACGCAACAAAGGTGCTTTTACCTGGCCAGGCAGAAGAGCTGCCTCTGGCCGGCCGACAGGTTGTCGCCAGCCTCGGCCATGCGCGCGTCCAGGCCGCCCATGTCCGCCACCGCACGCTTCATCTGCGCACAAGAAGAAGCCAAGCGCACCACATGGTGGTCCGGGCAAGAAGAGAGCACCCACATGGTGCGGTACGCAGCGCAGAGCAGCGCGCCCTTTCTGGAGCAGTGCTTGCTAGAAGTGGCTGGGTCAGATGCACAGCCTCAATCAGCTCAAGCGAGAAAGCCACACCTGCACCGTGCCCAGGACGTCCCACAGCTGCGCGTCGGTGTGGTGTCCCCACGGGTCGAGGTTGGATCGCACGCTGCCGCTGAAGAGCACCGGGTCCTGCGGGATGACCGCGAGCTGACGCCGCAGCGCGTCCAGCCCGATGCTCGCCACGTCCACACCGTCCAGCACCACGCGTCCGCCCGTCACCTCGATCAGGCGGAACAGCGTGAGTGCGAGGCTCGACTTGCCCGAACCTGTGCGCCCCACCACGCCGCACGAGGCGCCCGAGGGCAGGCTGAAGGTGATGTCGCGGAGCACCGGCTTGAGGCCCGGCCTGTAGCGCGCCGACACGTGCTCGAACGCCAGCCGACCGCACGCGGGCCAGTTGCTGGGCGGGCGGCCGCCGCCCTCCGCCACGCGGGGCGGCTCTTGCGGAAGGTTGGTGTACTCGAGCATGCGTTCCGTGCACGTCATGTTGTTCTCCACCTGCGGCGTATTTGTGTGCATCGAGCAGGGCCATCAGAGCCGTGTGAGCGTGCGCGTCTGCCGCAGTCATGCGGTGCCGGCGCGCGACGACGTGCCCAGGCGATCAGTCGGCCATCCGGCCACACAGCGGGGGTCAGACTGCGCTGCTCGCACCTCTGCACTCTGCCGCACGAACATCTGCATGACCCCCGTCATCTGCAGCAGGTTGCTCAGCGCCAGCCCCAGCAGGGCGGGGTTGACGTGCTGCCGCGCCGCCGCCGCGACCAGCGCCGCAGACAGCATCACCACAGCGCTGATCAGATCCAGCCGGAAGCCGATCCACCTGCGAGCGCACGGTAGCAGGGTGCATCGGCTCGCGTGCTAATGTCATCGCATTAAAGGTGCGACAGCGAAACGCGTGTGCGGCAGCTCCTGTGCCGCACCTGCCGCAGGCGGCGAAGGCGAAGAGCCACGTGCTGTTGGCATCCAGGTCCGGCAGCAGCTCGGCGTGGAAGCGTTCCTGCCGTGCAGTCACGCAGTATGGGGATGGGGGACAGCCAGGCGTCAGGCGCACGAGGCATCTGGGGCCGCCCACAACTGTCAGCATGCGACACCGAGCCAGGCCACATGTACAATCTGGAGCCGCCACAGTGTGGGCGCCGCACCTGCGCGCCGTACGCCCTGATGGTGGCCAGTCCCCTGATACTGGACGAGATGATGGCGTAGACGGGAGACCTGCACGGCATGCGCACCCAGCACCAGCACGGAGCTGACGTGAGGGATCAACGAAAGGATTTGATGGGCCCCCGTGTGCTGCCAAGCCGCCTGCACCGAACGTCCGAGGGCCCAGTAAGGGGCGTCACGCAGCCCTGTCCTTGCACGCGCACCTCCCTGCCGCACTCAAATTGACCCACCTGGTGACGGCCTCCCAGCGCTTGACCTCCCTGCTGGCCACCACGTAGCGCTGCCGCATATAGACAAAGATCAAGCCCAGCGGCAGGAAGATGGGCATGACAAATGGCACCTGCACGTCACACGCCACAGCGGACGGTCAGGTTTGGACCCCGTGCCGGCACCCACACGATCGCGTAACGGCTGCGGGCGCCATTGCTACAAGCGATAGCCGTGCACAGCAAGTGCTCACCGCCACGGACACCAGGACAAAGGCGCCCAGCACGAGCAGCCCGCTCTGGATGGCGTCAAATGCGACCACTGGCAGCTGGTCGTCCACACAGCCCTGGTCCTTGCTGAACCTGCAGGCACACGATTACAACTCGACCACTGGTGGTACAGGTACATGCTCAAGTGGATTGAATTCTTGGCCTTCTTCTATGGCTGTCTGATCCGCATGTTGGCACGTTGCTGAGTGCAAGTGGAAAAGGAGGTGGGTGTTCACACGCATGTTCACACACAGGTTGCGAAAGCTAATGCCAAGCCTGCCATCCAGCCCCGCGCACCCACCTGTTGAGCACGCGCCCCACTGGGTTGGTGTGGAAGAAGGACAGCGGTGCCCGCAGCAGGTGTGCCACCATGGCGCTGTGGATGCGTGTGGAGGCGTGGCGCGATGCCTCGAAGAACCAGAGTGCGCGCGTGAAGCCCAACACAATCACCAGGCCCGTCAGCATGCCGTACACCCACAGCCACCTGCGCGCACACCACACAGTGCCGCACAACATCACAACATCAGGTAAAGCCCAGCACAAGTGGTACAACGCCAAATGCAAAGCCGAGCACACACATGCGTACGCCACGCCCCCCCAAAAAAACGCAAACTCACTTGGCTTCGCCTTGCTCAGCGGGGCTGGCGCGTGACCACTTGGACAGCCACCACTCCGACGCAACGTAGCACGCCTGGGCCACCAGCACCGTGAGGGGCAAGCCCAGCATCGACACGGTGCCCATGTTACGCAGGTACTGCAGATAGGTGTCCCAGGACACGGTGCCCACGATGCGGCTCTCGGTGACCACAAGCTTGCCCAGTCGCCACAGCCGCTGCATGGCGCTTGGCTTGCCGTCGGCGCCGTCGTCCACCTCCTCCTGCTCCTCCTCCTCCTCGCCCTTCTGCAGCCGCTTCTTCTCCCCACCCTTGGTGCCCTTCTCCGCCTCGTCTTCGTCGCTGGCCGCGTCCTCGTCGACGGCAGCCGTGGCGGAGGAGATGGAGCGCTGCGACTGCAGGCGCGCGATCTTGCGGGAGCTGCGCGCTCCACCTGCACCGCGCTGCTGCTGCTCGCCGGGGAGCGCGATGGTGGAGGTGGTGGAGCGGCGGAGGCTCGTGACGCCCAGGAAGTCGCCCACGCTGGGCCCCAGCGAACGGAGCCACGCGAGCGGCGGTGCGCCGTCTGTGGACTTGCCACCCGGTGCACTGCCCCTGTCGTCGTCTCCCTCCTCAGGAGCAGCCAGCGCCACGGACGACACCGCGGGTGGGAGGGTGCGGACGGTCGAGAGCGTCATGAACGCGGCGTGCTGGGCGGGCGGCTGGGCAGCCGCAGTGGTGATGGTGATGGTTGTGTCATCGACGAGCACCGCCTCGACATCGTCCGAAGTGCCGGAGCTCGCAGGCTGTGCCGCGCCTGCCGCAGCGAGCGCGTTTGCCGGTGGCTTGGCGGCGAGGGGCGAGGAGGCGGTGCCGTGGTGAGGGGAGGGCGGCGGCGCGACGACCACCACCTCGTGCGTGGTGGCTGGTGGCAGCGCAGGCTGGACAAGAGTCCGCGAGGGGTTGGCGGCCGCAAGGTCCACGTCGTCATCCACCAAGCTCAGGCCGTGGTCGCCTGCAGGCAGGCCAGCGTGGTGGTGCAGCGCACAGACAGACGACGATGAAAGGATAGGATAGGTCCCGCCAGACTGGCTGCTGCAGCACTGCAGTTTGCTTCACCCTGCCATCCCGCCCCCTTGTTGCGCCCTGTTGCGCTCAAGGACAGCAGCTTACCTGCGGCGCCCGAGACCTCGGGCAGGTCCATGGCCAGCAGCTGCGCCCAGGGCGCCAGCGCCACCACGCGTCCGCCCCGCAGCACCAGCACCCGGTCGCACAGCGGGAGGAACTGGCGCTGGTGCGTCACCAGCACGCGCGTGGACCGCTGCGGGCATGTGCATGTGCATATAAGGACAACACACGTCTGATTTTCGCCTCGTAGCCAGCCAGTCACATCCCGCAAAGGGCAGCCCAGAAGGCACGACTAGAGCCATCTCAGTCAACGCTGCAGTAACGCAAGCGCACAATGCCTGAACCGTGTTGCTCACCTGCATGAGTCCCGCCTGGTCCGATGCACTCGCGGAACAGCGTGCGTCCCACACGCGGGTCCACCGCACTGAGCGGGTCATCAAGCAGGGAAACGTCCGACTGGCTGTAGGCCGCACGCGCCAGCGCAAGCCTGGCCTTCTGGCCGCCGGACAGCTGCGCAGCCGCGCGTGCACAGCAGGACACACACTCAACGGCTGCCGGCACGGCCACAGCACAGACAACGGCTGTTGCACTGCTGCCCAGGCTCATGGCTTGGTAGAGCAATTGCAGGGCAAGGAGCACTTGAGGCGGAGAGATGGGACTCACATTGATACCCCTCTCTCCCAGCTCAGTCTGGTCCCCTGCTGGCAGGCCCGCAATGTCCTGCTCCAGGGCACACGCCTTGAGCACCTGCGTTGAGCAGCGCAGCCATGGGAGCGGCATCATAAGAAGCAGGGCTCGTGTGGGGTGCCAGTGGTACCACGTGCCGTCACTTCGAATGGTCAAGTCAGACTGCATACCGGCAAACAGCCGAGTAGCAAGGCCTTCTCCTAGGAAGCACTGCATACCTTGGCGTACAAGATCTTGTCCCAAGGCCGCCCAAACAGTACGTTGTCCCGTAGCGTACCCGCCACCACCCATGGCAGCTGCGCCACGCACAAGAAACGACACCACGGAGTGAGCCCCGCACACCAGGGCTTAACACCACGCAGCTGCAGTCCATGACATGTCCAACCAACCACATTGCTGGCAACCAGCGTGCACACCGCAACCCCCGAGCCTCTCTCACCTGAGCGCAGTACGCCACCCGCCCCACCACCAGCACGCCACGCTGCGAACCAGCAGCCAGCCGTAGCAGCCCTTGCGACTCGAAGCCACCCTCGGGGCCATCTTCAGCCGCACAGGCACCCGCCGCTGCTGCGCTGTCGCTCCCGTAGCCGTCCGGCGCCAGGCCCAGGGGCAGCAATTCCCCAAGCAGCGCCGCGAGGAGCGTGCTCTTGCCCGCGCCCACCTCGCCGCACACGCCGAGCAGCTCCCCGGGGCGAAGCACGAACTCCACGCCGCTCAGCGTGAAGGCACGCGACGTCGTCCCGGCAGCTCCTTCAAGGGCTTCTTGACCCTTGGCCACCGCACTCAGCGGACCGCGGGCGTCGGGCGAGGGTGTGTCCTGCCCGCCTCCGCCTCCGAACGGGCGGGTGTAGTCGTACTGCGCGGCAGCGAGCACCAGCGTGCCTGGCTGCAACGCAGCGCGCTGCGTCGCCTCGTCGTTGTCGCCGCCTGCAGGCGAACCGATGGCGTGGTTGGCGGTGTTTGCGCCGGGACCCGCCGGGCCGGTTTTGGAGACGGGGAGGGGTGAGGCGGTGGATGTGGTGTCGGTGGTGACGGCTGGCACCTCTTGGGCGTGGAAGAAGCGGGAGAGGCGGTGGAGGGACACTTGCAGCTCGGTCAGTGCTTGCGCGGCTGCACAAAGGAGAACGAAGCAAGCAACTTGGGCAACTGAGCCACCAGGAGGGATGATTGTGTTCACATAGTTCGTGTGCAGGCACAGCGGCTTGCTGACGTCGGCATCGTGGTTCAGCCAACAAGCAGCCTACCACGCACCCTGCAGCAAAGCTGGCCATCAAATCACCCGCCCGCAACACTCCGCCACGCACCCTGCACGAAGCTGGTCATGGTGCGGCGCGGCAGCTGCAGCAGCGCCACGGCGTAGAAGACGGACGCCACTTGCAGCGTGCCGCTCCGCGCACGGTAGACGGCAAACGTGGTGAAGGTGATGATGACCGTGATGATGAACTGCGTGGGACACATTGCCACATTGCCATGGCAAGGCAAGGACCTGTTTGACCACAACGGTGATGGTAACGCAATCGAGTGCAAGCGCTTGCACGGCGAGACCTGCAGGGCCCTTCTGCGTGTGTGTAGTAGAGCTGGAGAGCTAGTATTCACCTGCAGGGCCATGTTGATGGCGCGGATGCGCAACATGCCCGCCAGGTGCGTAGCCTCCTTGGCCCTCAGCAGGCGCAACTGCTCAGCCAGGGGGTCCTCCCAAGAGAGCATCTTGCACGCCAGCGCGCCCTGTGTGCACCAGCACCAGCACCAGCACCAGCACCACCCACCCGTGATTGCATGGCGTGCGTCGTGGTGCGCTGCAGCCGTGCGTCGTGATGCTGCGGCCGTGCGTCGTGATGCTGCGGCCGTGCGTCTACATGTAGAGGCAAAGCAAGGGCGGAGTTCCTGCAAAGCGCGCACCTGGATGGCTTCGCTGGTTAGCCGCACGCGCGCGTCCGTGGCCTGGGCGCACGCCCGGCGGATGGACCCCACAGGACGCACCAGCATCGCCTGCACAGCGCCGCACAGCAGCACCCGCCGCCTGTCACGAGCTGCTCCAGTGGCCCTCCTGGCCTTCGTGCTGCGCTGGCGTGCGTTCCCGCTGGCACCTCCGGCTGGGTGGCAGCACACGTGCATGCTCCACGCTGCATGCGACCTACGGCCCAGTTCGTTGCGCCACCATCTAGATCTCCCTTTTACCTGCATGGGGATGAGCGCCACGCTGGCGCTGATGCCCGCCAACGCCGACACCGCGTCCAGCTCACTGGCCACCATGATGAACACGCAAATGAGCTCCAAAGGGGCCGCCCAGATGAAGGGCCAGAAGAAGCTAGCTGCGAGTTGACATGCAGGGAACAGAACAGCTGGCCAAGGGTGTTGGGAGGGCCCCAGGTTGGCATCGCTCCCAAACACTGGGGTGACCCTGCGGAGCGCTTCATGCCAAACTCGGAATTAAATTCATCAAGCGCGTGGGAGCTTGCTCAGCCCAAGACCAGCAAGACCACGTGGCCACGCCGCCGGCACACGCACCGTCCTCAAAGCGCCGCACGTCATTGGACACGAGGTTGATGACGAAGCCGGGGGAGATGGCGCTGACGGCCGTGGCGTTGAGGCGCAGCAGCTTGGCGTGCACTAGGGCGATTGACTCTTGGCGCATCTGGTAGCCCACCAAGGACCCAAACCTGCGTCGGTCGTTGGGGGCCACACGTTCGAGCGTTCGAAATGTTTTGGATAGGCGTGCGCGCTGTGCGATGGTCAGAGCTGTCAGCATCGCCGTGCGCACTCACCATGGCAGCTGGTGCTGGATGACGCTCACACACATTGAGCTCACGCCGATGGCGATGGCGAGCAAGTAGCCCCTCCAGACGGCCTCGGGCGCCGGGGTGGCCTGGCTGCTGAGCCACAGCAGGAACTGCCGCAGCACGATGGGCGCCACCAGCCTGCAGCGTGCACAGTGTGTGGGTTGTGGAGGGGGGTAGCGGTGTGACTGGGGGTGCGACGCGAACGCCGGGACCGCACGCGCAACATGATGCAGCTCTCGCCAGGCGCAGCCACACACCACACACGCACCGCACGCCGAGGACCAGCGTGACCAGGACGGCCTGGATGGCGAGCATTGGCTTGTGGCGCCGCACGAGAGCCCATGCAAGCGCGCTCGTAAGGTGGTGCGGCTGGCTGTACGTGTGCTCCTGCTGCACTCCCCCTCCCTCCTTCTGCTCCTTGGCGTCAGCTGGGCTCCCCTTGGCGCGCTGGCGTTGCAGCAGCGCCTCCTCCTGGCGCTGGTACTCGTGGAGGAACGGCAGCTCATTGTTGGAGGGCAGGAAGGTCGCGGAGACGAGGTGCGCGGCGTCGTGCTGCCGCAGCACATCCCCGTTCCTGTCTGGCTTGCCGGCATTGGCCTTCTCAATCAGCTCTGCGATCCAGGTGAAGGTCACGCGGGAAAACCAGCTGGCGCTGTCCACCAGGGCCATCGCGCTGCTCCTCCTGCACCTGCTCCTGCCAGAGGCGCGGAGAGTTCAGGCACGCGTACGCGCGCGCGACGAGCCAATGGCTGTGCGCGCGAGGGTGCGACTGCACGGCGTCGTGCAACACTATCCGCACGATCGCCGCCAGCAGGTACCAACGTAAGGATGTCATGCCAACGATCGCTTCAGTCTTGGCCACGGTCAGAAGACCCTTGCACTGGCCACAGCATCATCAGCATCATCACGAATGCGCAGGCTGCGTTGTGCCTTGCCTCCGTCCTGCCCCGCCAGCACACAAAGCCATACACCTGCCACGCGGCGGATCTTCGTGCCCAGGACAGCTACCAGAGCCAAGAGAGCCACACCTCGAGCCATACACCCGCCAAAATAGCACGTCACGGCCTGCGCCTGCTCGGACGCCGCTGTGCACACTCGCAGCACACACGTCATCATCCCTGATGGCGAAACGCCCACGGGGCAACAGCTAAACAGGAACAACAGATGCGTATGTAGCGCGCTAGCCGGCTGCCGTGTAGCCTGGAACCTGCCTCAAAAGCCGACACTTCCGCGTCGCTATGGGGGAGGGGAGCGAGGGGTATGGAATCACCTCCAAATCGGATGAGAGAAGTCTGACTCATTTCAAGCCGGGCCAAAGTGTGTATGAAGCCTGCGGGAACGGCAGCAAAATCGTGCCGTGAACCTGTGATGTTCAGCCACCTCCACCAACCCACGCAGCCAAACACGGTGATGGCGAGCTCCACCATCACCACCGCCGCCCCACCATCTCGTGCCAGTAACTGAAACGACGAAAGTGTGATCCGACGACCTCCTTCAGCAACGACCTTCAACAATGTGTGCGCCAATGCATGCTCCAGCAAGAGTCCCTCACGCCTTCAGACACCTGCCACCGTGGCTCTCAGCAGGTGCCACCGCTCCCACATCGCCCACGACCGCTGCCACTGCTCCCACAACCACGCGCTTCCATCGCACCACTCGCTCCCATCGCAGGCCGAACGTACACCACTGCACAACGTGACAGTGCACACACAAGGTGCTGCAGCCAGCATAGACCGCCACAGCCAATGGGTGTCCCAGAGCAGGGCGTGGAGCCCACGCTCAAGAATATTCAAACAGTCAGACGGACCACGCGCCACCCTCACAAGACAAACGCCACCAAAGCCGCGCCAATCAACGCACACACCGACGTGATGAAAAAGTAGGGGTAGTCACTGCTGCTGCTGCTGCACGCATACACACCCAAGCCAGCAAGCGATGATAAGAGGCGTCCCTTTGCTGCTGTGGCAGGAACTCTTGCCAACACAGCCGCCAAACGAATGTGTTGCAATCCACACTGCACCCTGTGGCCTGGTACTGCAGGGCATCTGGTATACCCCTGCGGCGTCCAAGCAGGTGCAAGTCAAGCCACACACTGGCGCCGCCCTCCAGCGCTCCACACGCTGCTGACAGGTCAACCCAAGCCTCCCAGCTTGCTGGCCGCAGCTCAAGAAGGCTTGGGCCACGCACATCCATGCCGCGCCATTGACGCGGCGGACACTGCCGGACTGACACAGCCAGGGTGGGCTGCTGCCTCCAGGCACTCACGGCTCGCCTCGTGCGCAAGCGCCTGCACGCCGCCACAAGCCCTCCAACAGCCAACAGGGCCTCCACAGGAGCCCATGCCGCATGGGGCCTTGCATCATGCGGGCACTCAGTGACCAACACATGATCAGGCTGTCTGACATAGTCTCTAGAAGAGCCCGTGCCGTGTGGGGCCTTCCATCATGCCGCCACTAGACTGTTTCTAGGCCCTCTAAAAGAGCCCATGCCGTGCAAGCCCCTCCATGATGCCATCGGCGTAAAAGGCCTCGGTGAGCACCACCTTGCCGTCCTGCGGCTGCTTGACCAGCCAGTGGAGAAGCTCGGTCTGCGGCCATGGAGCCATGGCGGTGGGTACGTCAGTAAGGTGGCACGCTGAGAGGCCGCTCGGGTGCGAGATGTGGCAGTTCAGCATGGTGGGGACAGCGGCAAGGCAAGGGAAAGGCAAGGCGTCCCATCTGATGCGGTGTGCACAGTGAGACATGTCAACAGAATGGCGCCCGCACCTGCGCGATGCAAGGCATCCCATCTGATGCGGTGTGCAAAGTGAGAGATGTCAACAGAATGGCGCCCGCACCTGCGCGTTGCCCACCACGATGGCAGGGTGCTCGCCCCCAAGCATGAGGATGTCGTTGCCACTGTCGCCCGCCGCCACGCAGTAGTGCTCAGGGATGTCGTACTTGGCGCGCAGGAACTGCAGGCGGCACACGAGGCAGGCATCGCGACGAAGCAACAAATGTGCACACGCGCCGCTCCTTCACCACGCGCAGGGACAGCAGGATTGGAGGATTGGACACGTGCCCAACACCACGCTCTGGCGGTGACCCGACCCGCAGGCAGCTGCTTCAGCCGCCATGCCCTCAAGGTGCCCAAACAAGTGCAGCGCAGCCCACCACTTTCCTCCCAGTCCCCCAAACCCGTGCCCGCACACACCCAACACGTCATGCCTCACACCCTCTCTCACCCTCTCACCTGCAGCGTCTTTTCCTTTCCAGCCGCCATGGGCCCCCAAAACCTGTGCCCGCACACACCCAGCGCGCCATCCTCACCTGCAGCGCCTTTTCCTTTCCAGCCGCCATGGGCACGCAGTCCACGTAGCGGTGCGACCCGTTGCCGCTCACAATGATGCGCACGTCCAGCCCCTCGCGCGCCGTGCCCTCCACCATGGTGCGGCTCACGTGCTCCACCACCGACACGTCGGCGCTGAAGCTGAAGCGGTGCTGGTGCTCACTGCCATCGTCCAGCACCTGTCAAGCACACAGCGTCGTCGCACAGGAAAGGCTCCCCTTTCGCGAGGCTGCCTGTAGAAAGGGCACAGGCAGCGCTTCCGTGGCATGCATTGGCAGCCAGCTGCTGCAGGTGCTGTGGCGACTCCTGCCGACTGCCCTGCTGCAGCGCGGCAAGGTAAACGGTAACCTGCAGAAGCCAGCTTTCAGAAGAGAGAGACGCCACGCTTTCCAGGCGATGAAACTGCATCGCCCCTCACCGAGAGCTGCCCGCTGTTGCCGTACTGGTCCATGAGCCGCCTGGCTAGCTTGCGCACGGCTGCCAGGTTCCAGCCGGCGTCCAGCTGCCGCGTCCACTCCATGTCCTCAACCCAGTTGAGGCCCGTGGTGCGCGCCCGACCCACCTGCTCCCACACAGCGCACGACGTCACACAGGCACAGGATGGCGAGCACACACACGCTTCTATGGAGCAACTAGCGCACCTGCGGCATGCTCCTGCTGCTCTCGTTTGCTGCTTTTGACCGTCAAAGCCACGTGTGCTGGCGTGGCCCACTACCTAAGAGGAGCTGTGCACCCGCATGCGGTCATTCATCGCCAATGATCAGGAGCTGCTCACCTCCTCCATGTTGAGGAACACCTTCGTGCCCACCGCCACAATCATGGCGTCGGGCGTGGCCACGTCCTGCACCGTCTTGAGCATCTCCTTGACCTGCAACCGCCACCATCACATGATGGCCACGCGTCAGGATGCAGCGTGAGCAGGCGGCACACCAGGCACCACCACTACCACCCCATGTCAGATACAGCACAACCAGACCGGCCCCCACGGGTAGATCGCAAGGGCGGCAGCATAGCCACACCACTGGCACACAACGAAAACCTCCTCGAGAGCACTGCGCGGCGCCGTGCTCACTGCGCCAACTCACTGCGCCAATGCTGCGCCCCGTGTTGTAAACCAGGATGGACCCTGCCAGCGCTGGGCCAGACTCCCAGTAGTCACGGAACCTGCAAGAGGTGGCGGCACAAGCACAGGAACATTGAGCACTGCTGTGATGCCATGATCCTGGCGGAGTAGCAGGAGCATTCTAACCTGCGCCCATAGTTGGTCAGCCACGGCGCTCCCCCGCGCTGCTTGTCACATGCTGCTGCAGCACCGCGCAACCGCATCCAAACCGACCGGCTGAAGGCCTGCAACAAGAACAACAACATGCTGCCTGCAGCACCCACACACCGCAACCGCATCCGCCCACCCTTCCACGACCTGTGCTCTCACAGCCACTACATACCTGCGGCTTGAGGCGTACTGTGACGTGTCCCCACCACATACCTGCGGCTTGAGGCGTACTGTGACGTGTCCCCACCACATACCTGC